>JAQZBX010054011.1:0-18747 GCA_029593785.1 Cabassous unicinctus | reverse complement strand
TTAAGATTTATTTATTTACTTGATCCATTTTAAACACCCCCTTCCCCATTTGCTGTTTTTGTGTCCATTCGCTGGGCAATTCTCTGTGTCTGTTTCATCTCTTCTCCTCCTCCTCCTCCAGTCTTCACCAGGATTCGATCCTGGAGACCTCCAATGTAGGAGAGAGGTGTTCTGCCATCTGCGCCACCTCGGCTCCTGGTTTTCGGAGCTTTCGGAGCATCTCGTCTTGTCTCTCTCCTTTTACGTCATCATCTTGCTGCCTGGCTCCCGGGGCCTGGCGGCTCACTGGCACACAGAGCCTGGCAGCCCATGCGCCTTCTATATATATATTTTTATTTTACCGGGAGGTCCCTCAGGGATCAAACCCAGGTCCCTCCATATGGCAGACGGACGCCCAACCATTTGAGCCACATCCGTCCTCCTGCATTGTTGCCTTTATTTATCAGGTAAGGAAACTAGCACTCAGTAAGGTTGGGGAAGTTTTCCAAGCGCTAACAGTGAATAATGTTGGAGTTAAGATTCACACTCAAGTCTGACCCTCAAAGCCTAGGAGAAGGTCTTTAATTCACCACTTTTGCTGTGAAAACTTATCCCCCAAGGCTTTCTGTAGGCGTTTTTCAGGTGCCATTTGGCCCAGGTCAGTACTTGTGAGAGAAAGGGGTTTTCCTCCGAGGCAGAAGATGTGATGCCTATCCCCTAGGGGGTTAAAATCCACTTGGGTAATCCATCTGGGCACACACTGAACTCCTGGAAACAACAGGTCAACAGGAAAACAACATCTGTCCAGCCTGCACCCTGGGTCATGCACATTTAAGCCACACCAATATCCCTGCACCTCCTCCTCCAATGCCCTGGGAACCCTGTGCTAGGGACACCCATGACCCCTTACTGCCACCTCCCCCACCCCCCACCCCCCCAGCAGCCAGCCAGCCCTTGCCAGTCCCAACCATGGACCTTAGGAAAACTTTACAGTAATTCAAGTCCCTCTTCACTGCCTCTCTTTGTCTTCTCCCTCCTTCTCCATTTGAATCTTCTTCCATTTCTCCTGCAACCTCTTACCCATGATCTATGCTCACTTCAGACCTCTGGACACTAAATCTCCTTTGCTTAGGAAAATACCAATCCTGTGAAACCTGAGGATTCCTCAGTGACTCCCTCAGGCTTTCTTTTTTTTTTTTTTTTGAGATACCAGGGATTGAACCTGAGACCTCGTACATGCCAAGGAGACGCTCAACCACTGAGCTACAACTGCACCCCTCTCAGGCTTTCTTCCTTCTCCAGCAGGCGTAATTATGGGCAAGGTTGATCTGTACGTCCCATGTCAAAGGACCTTTTGGTTGACTTGCTTCCTTCTGAAGGGGCTTAAGAACTAGTCAACAATTGGGGGAAACTTGAAGTCAAGACAGTCCTTGAAGTGATTCGGTCATTCTCACTTGTGTCAGGATGATTTGAGCCTGCGTTTTAGATGCAGACAAGAAAGCGCTGCACCAAAGCAGGCTTTTCTGCTTCGGACAATAGGAAGAGGAAAGGGGACATATATATAGTGGTGCCTGGCTAAGTTTGAATCCTGGCTTTGCCACTTATTAGCTCTGTGACCCTGAGGAAAGTATTTCATCTTTTTGGAACTCATCTGTAAAATAGGGCAACTAACACCCAGATTTATAAGATTGATGTATATAGGTGAGGATGAAATGAGAAAATGCATGTGAAACAGGCAGCACAGTGCCTCACGCATGGTATGTCCTCATTGAATGTTGAATTTTTATTTCTTTGGTGACCAATGTCCTGGTAGGTACCTCCCTCCCCTCTTCTGTTATGAGTTGAATTGTCTGTCCACAGAAGATATGTTGAAGTCCTAACCCCTGGTACCTCAGAATGGGAACTTATTTGGAAATAGGGTCGCTACAAATGGAATTAGTTAAGTTAAGATGAGGTCATGCACAAAAGGACAAATGCTGTATGATTGCCCTATTATGAACTAAATATATTATGTGAAATATGAATATGGGTAGAATTGCATGTATAAGACCATTTTTCTTTGAAGCCGAACAATAGTACAAAATGTTAATATCAGACCAAAAAAACCACATTATACTAAATGAAGGCGACCAGACACAGAGTACTACATATTGTATGATTCCATTTATGTAAAATGTAAATATAAATCAATTTATAAAGATGAAAGGAGATTAGTGGTTATGTAGCTGAGGAAGGAATGCTGAAGGGTGTGGAGTCTTTCTTTTTGGAGTAATGAATTTGTTCTAAAATGTTTGAGATGATGAATGTACAACATTGTGATTATACTAAAAGCCACTGATTATATACTTAGGGTAGAATAGCCAGAAAAAGAGAGACTGAGAGGCGAGGAATTTTCTTGTATGTTTGGGTTTTTTTTTATTATTAATATTGAAATAATGAAAATGCTCTAATAATGATTGAAGCGATGAATGTACAATTACGTGATTATAGCAAATACCATTAATTGTACACTTTGGAAGAATTGCATGTTTATTAATACGTATCAATAAAATTGATTTGCTAAAAAAAAAGATGAGGTCATAGGGAGCAGGGTCATATTCCAATATGACTGGTTTCCTTGTAAGAAGGGAGAGCAGCCACGGGCAGCACTGAAGTCCACGTGAAGATGGAGAAACACCAGGAATTGTCCACAAACAACCAGAACCCAGAAGAGACAAGGCAAGATTCTTCCCTCCAGGTTTCAGAAGGAGCCTAGCCGTGCCGACACCTCCATTTCAGACTTCTGACTTTCAGAGCTGCGAGACAATCCATCTCTGTTGTCTGAAGCCGCCAAGTTTGTGATATTTTGTTTTGGTAGCCCTGGGAAACTGAGACAACTTCCTTCCTAGAAAAATGTTAATCCCCTGGGTGAGCTAGTGACTTCCTGGCTGTCACTTTGTTGACTCTGGTTTCTAGGATAATTGGCTGCCAATTGCTAGAAGTGGTTGGTTTCTTTCCTGTGTGTGGCAAGGTTCTTGGGTTTCAGAGCATATACTCAAATAATTTCGCTCCCAAGCGAGCGATATGGCGCCCCGTGCAAGGCTCATTCGGAGATTCTTGAGGGAATTTCGGGCCTGCCTGGACGCCTGGTCCCGCAGGGAGTCTGGGGAGTCTCCGTGTGTCCAGATGACAAGCTGGCCCAGGCTTTGTTGGCTACGGCCAGTGTGACTCTGTTGTTAAGTAGTGCTGTGCCTCCTTTCAGCAGAGATGACACAAAGTCGGAGCTAAGCCATCACCCAAGTATCACCCAATGGAGAGTTCATAAGCCTTGGAGAAAAAGAGATTCAGGCTCTACCCTAGCTCTGTCTCTTCCTCTGTGGGGTGAAGGCAAAGAATGTGCACCTTCTCTGCTCCAGTTCACTCTGTAAAGTGTGGATGATCTACCTGAACCCCCAACCAGAGGCGCCAGAGACCCACACTCTAGAGAGTTGCTTCTCTGTTTCCTTCCTAATGCCTAGATGTTAATTATTTGTTTAGAGGGGGAAAGCTTCGGAATGGATCGTGACTCTGTGTGCAGGTGTTTTCCTCTCTTTTGTGCCTCTGCTTAACAGGACTTGCCTTTTTCTGTCCTCTAGAGTCTCCAAACGCCCACACAAGGTTGCTGAAGGAGGGGGCCGGCTGCTTTCTTCGTGACTGAGCATATTCCATGGAGATGCTTTTTTTATTCCATAAGCCTCACAGTGAGAGTCCCAATCTCTCAAAGTTTATTGCAATCTTGGAGGACACCAGGGCCCCCAAACTAGAGAATTATTTGCTGGATTTAACCCATACGTAGCATCCCTGCTTATTCCCTCTTATCAGTGGTATAGCTGTTCATCTGGTGATGAGCTCTTTCAGTCTCTGGGGATATTGTAGGGTTTGTGCAAACCCAGGCTGCAGCAACAATGGGAAAATGAGGACCTGTTGGTGGCCCTCCCAGTAAGTCCTGCACTCAGTATACTTGATTCTAAATGAAAGGGAAACAGGAAAGGGCAGGGGTTAGAAAACCTGCTCTCTAGAGTTAATTTACCCTAAAATTAAGTGGAAATGGAGGGCTAATTTCAAAGGAAAACAAAGTGGTAGCCTCCTGGTACTACATATTTACAAGTGCTTATTTATTTAGGATTCCCAGAGCAAATTATTTACACTTCCTGGGTAATGGACCCATAACCTTATAACTGTACAGTATGTGTCCCTATTCGCTAAGCCAAAGCTGTGATCAGATGACACATTTGAAATGTTTCAGGAGGCACATGATAGTAAGACGAAGAATTTTTTGCCTTAAACTTTTCGTCAAACTGAAAAACAAATATTTAATATGGCAAATTAAGCAATGCAGAGGAATATAAAAATTAAGGTAAACTTTTCCTCTTCTGAAGTAATGATATTAACAGGCTGATGTGGATCCTCCCACTCTGTACGTGCACATAAACACAAGAAAAATATATTTACAAATATCTGATCTTTAGCCTGCCTCCATTCCAACTTTCAGCTTGTAAACTAAGCTAATAACACAACCAATGGAAAATTCAGACCTTTTGGCTCACAACAAACAAGTGATAGGTTGTAGATGATAAACCTCAGAATAGTTTGGGTAGGAACCTGAAATAAAAATTTCAGTCTTGTTGCAGTCCATGGCAGAATCATAACCACTGTGGTGTTTGTTTTATCTTGCAGAGTAAAGCATGGTTAAATATTGATAAGTACTTTGAGATGCCTGCAGGATCAAAGTGCCATCCATGAAATATTGAATACATGGCACGTTAGGGTTCAGGAAACTAAATTATCTCACTGGGTCCTAGTGATCATGGGAAAGGAACATTTGAAAGAATGGAGTATTTGGAATAAGACTTACTTAGATTAAAATTGTTGCTTTACTATGTTTTAATGATATGATCTGTGTCAAGTTCCTGAATTTATTCAAGCTTCAATTTCCTTATCTGTAAAATAAGGCTAATAACACTCTACAAAGCTGCCATAAAGGTTAAGCAAGACAATTTTTACATGCTTAGTCCTGTACCTGGAATATAGTAGGTGCTCAATAAACTACAGGTATTTTTATTATGGCTACTATGTTCTATTATAAGACCATCCTTGCAATGAGGCTAGAGGTTGAAAAGCAGTGAGAAGGGTCAGACTTGGAGACACATAGACTTGGGCACTAGACACTCATTCTGGATAAGGCAGCTCTGGAACTAGACCCAGATGCTGCTGATGGGGAAGGGGTAGACCAGTAGGTTGAATATTTGATGTGGAGTGTGGTGCTAGGCACAGGGGCAGCTCACACTTAGAAGTTTTCTAAGTAGCTAAGGGAGCATCCAGGCAGATGGGCATAGCATGGGGTTGATGAAATTGGCAGTGACAAAAGGCAGGTATGCAGGTGACGGGCATTGGTAGGTCTCCAACAGGCAGCAATGTTTCAACTCCTTGACTAAGCTCTCAGAAAGCACCCCAGGCTATTGACAGCTGGTGAAAGCTAGTGGGGGGCATGCAGATTTCTAAAGCAAGGAGTTTTAGGCACAGCATTCAGGGTGGGGGCTCCGCATCAGAACTGGACCATTACAATAGGTGAGTTGGCTAGGTAGGTAAGGTTTCTCTAATTTCTGTGACTAAGGTAAGATTCATCTCAATTTGGGTTTAGGACAAACCTGCAAATAAGACTGCTTTCAAATGGAGGGCATCCAGGTCCAAGAGTCAGGGAGGTTGGTTTCAGAGAGTTAAGTGGGGGAGAACATTGAGTTAGAAGACATGGATTCAAACTCTGGCTTTGGCCATTTACCAGTTGTGTGATTCTGGACAGATCACTTAAACTGTCTGAGCCTCTGTATCCTTGTATATAAAAATATACTTTTCTGGGTTGTTATGGGTATTAAATAAAATAATATAAATGCTGTATTAGAGGCACCCAATAAATATTAGTTGATCTGAATGAAGGTGATTTTTCATTAAATACCAAGAGATCAGTTTTTGGTTTAAGATATAGGTCCTATCTAAACCCACACTTCTATTTCTAGATGTCCTGATTCTCTCAGTCCTTCTCCGTGTTTCTCTCCTCAGTGTTCTGACCTTCATGTTATACAGAACCTGCTGACATAAGTAGATTTATTTTCCCAATTTAAAAATACTTCCTGAGTACCTTCTTTGGGCTGTTCATTGCCCACATCTTTGGGATACAACAGCAAATATTCCAGATCTTGCACCTCCAGAGCGTCCCCTCAGAAATTTACAATCTTATTTGGAGGCTTGATGAAGCTTGGGTGTGTCAGAGATGTGAGCACTGAACTGAGGTCTCTCCCTCTGAAATAGAAAAATACGAAAGCATTGAAAAGGAGAGCTCTTCAGGCCGTGAGTGGCTATTTCAAGCATTTTGTGTTAGGAACAAGGCCTTCTTTGATTGATTGATTTTTCTATTTCAGGGTAATGTATTTGTGCCCACCTGAGAGCATGAGAGACCTCATATCACACCGCATATAAACATTGCACGAAGGTGCTTTCTTGTCTCCCAACCTTGTCTGCCTGCCAGAGCTTGGGACTAGTTTAAATTAGCTTAGGGAGAAAGAATTAGCTTAAAGGGAGAGAAGAAGGAGAAAGCAAGATGGAGAAAAATGAAAAGGCCCAAAGTGACTATAATAGAAAAAGAAGCACTGCTGCAAGAAAGGAGGGAAGGTTTTGGTTTAGAAAGCAAAGGTGGATTTGTGAAATGCATTCAGTTGCCATAGAGCAACATTTTGGGGCAGCTGAGCAAGTTGTTAGCACACAAAGTCAAGTAACCGCTGCTCTCAAGGATAAGGCGAAAGGTGGGAAAAAAGAGTCTCAAGGGCCCATCCTTGTTCTGATACTTAAAGTCTGGGAGTTGCTGGAAAGTTATATTGCTCTGGCTGTTTATGACAGAACTCTCGTATTTCACAGATTCATGGGAATCCACAGAGGACCTGGCACAGTGTAGGGCACTCATTTGGAGAACTCAAATGGAGAAATTAGTGTTTGAGAAAGAAAAATGAAGGAAGGCATAAAAGGAAGAAATGAGAGAAGGAAAATAAAATGATACAGGGACAAGGACAGCATCTGTGCTTTTTCCATAATTCTCAGGAGGTAAAAAAGGAATACTAAAAAAGAGGAAAAGACCCCCATTCTGGAGTGCATGTAGGGAAGGGACCCATAAGGGAAACAGTGCACAGGGCTAGTTCCGTTTATCACCACCAAAAGCCTACTTAGTAATTCTCCTGTAGGAAATCTGATTCTGAACTCCCAAGGCTCGACTCTAAAGGGGCATTTCTGCAGCGATTCATGCAAGGGAGCGTTGATGAATGATGAACTGTGCACTTTCATGAGAAAATGGAGGAAGGGGAATTTAGAAGAGAGTAAAGAGGAGGGCAATGAAGGAAATAAGACACAGATCAAGAAATGTTGAGGAGAAAATGGGCATGGGATCAAAGAACAGAAGCAGCATGGAGTATCTCCTCATAGAAGGACCATGGATGTGCCAACTACCCCATGACAAGCCTGGTGAGAAGGGCAGATTGCCCTGGGAAGTGGCAAATCGGGGCTGGAGTGATGTCAGAGGGAAAGAAGCAGGAGGATACCAGTTCTAACTGCCATATATCATGTCTGAGATTCCATCCAGGGGAGGAGAAAGTCCCCTCTCTTCTCCAGGACAGTAGCTCTGGGAGTCACATGGCTCTCCTGGCCCTCTCATCAATGCCACTCACCACTGCACTTCCTGGTGGCCTGACTGAGCCCCAGGTGCTCTGGGTTCTGCCACTCCTGCTTCTGTTGGCATTGCCTTTCCTCTGGCAGGTGATGTTGACCTTGATGCTGCTGTGTCTATGCTGTTTTGGCTGAGGTGGGGGCAGAAGCTTTCTCCAGGGGCATTGCAACTTTTTAATTAGTAATTCTATAGAAAATGACTTTATTCTTCTAGTTTGTTAATGGCCTCCTTTCTGGAAGGACTGAGGAGAATTCTGGGCAGGAGGATGTTTGAGTGGCTGCTCCCAGGGTTAAAACCCAAGTATTCCTCTTGTCTAACAGTTAGTCCACCAGCTTCCAGGATAGGGACCAGGCACAAGGGTTCCTTCCCCAGGATGGGTTCCTATTCAACCACAGCCCTTTCAGCAGAGATTCTGACCAGGGAGGCAATGTGGTACAATAGAAAATGTACAGGCTTTGGAGTTAGATCTGGAGTCAAAATCTGGTGACATTGACTACTATTATATGACTTTGGGTGAGTCATTTAATCTCTCTGGGAGGGGACTGTTGTGAGATAATGAAGTGGGCAGCAAAGAGCCTTGCATACTTAATAATAAGTAACAAAAGTTGGTAAACTTTCTTCCTTCTCTCCCTGTGCATCTTCCTGTGGTCTCACTCAAAGGTCTTTACAGTGTACCTCTTCCAGATGCTTTTTGAGTGAAAATCAAGCTCCTAGATACCTATCTTAGTATGCATGGGAGCCATGAAAGTCCTCCACTTGGATCTCCCTTCAAGAATGACTTTGCTGTTCAATGGCAAGAAATGTGCTTAGTTGACAGCTTCCTGCTAGTAGCCCTTTAAGATCTGCTTCAGCTTTGGGGTTGAAGCCCCACTCTTCTTGGACAGCCCATAGCCAATGACTGAACACAGTGGGGGTACTGGAGCCTAGATCTTTTGCCCAATATGGGATTCTTCTAATGGGCAATCTTTACCCTGGAACTCCCTGTTGGGTTAGACACGATTTTATCAGATCTGCATCATGATCTAAAAGTTTTCTCTACCCAGTCCTAATTCCCCCTAATTTTGTTTTCACAGCTATTACCCTCCCCCTCCCCTGCCCCCCAGTACATCTCTTCCACTCCTAGGTCCGTCTCCATTCTGCTTCCCAGAGAACCCAACTGACACAGTATGCCCTAATTCCTGATGGGGACATGCAGATATTACACACTGGCCAAAAATGACTGCTTCACTATTTGTTTGTTTTAGGGAAATGACTTTCTGTTAGCTTGAAAAGAGTATCACGGGGAAGATGCTATATCTGCACTATAAACAAGGGCCGATGGTAGACAAAATGAGGCACATGTCAAGGAAAAGTTTTAGAGACTTCCCCAAGAAGCAAAGGTGAAAACTGATGCTTCCCAGCCAACAACAAGCACCAAGAGAGGAAAAGAGGGAAGCTCAATTATTGTAATATTTTTACAGAACAGTACGGATGTGATGGAATACGAAATGAAGAAGGCGTGTTTTTTCAGACCATTTGATGTTAAAGGTTGCAATTAACTTTGTAAAGACAGGAAAGTTGGGGAATAAGGGCAGTGAAGACGTAGTAAATTTTGTTTAGAACAGGAAAAAGGCCAATATGATGGCAAGGTGATAAGGAAAGAGTGAGAAAGTCTATTTCCTCTTCAGGACAATCAGGATAGGTGGGAGTGCTGGAAAAACTACAATCTAAAGTCAGTAACGTCATGATAATGGTGCAAAGCAATTTAAGGAACAGAATTAATGTTTGAACCCAAAGAATGTCTATAGAGAAATCAAGACAGGAAGTGCCGGGAAGGGAAAACCTACAAATTGTTGAGATTACGGAACAAATTAGAAAGGTATGTCTACAACAGAGCCAGAGTAATATGAGAAGAGAAGGGAGGGCAAGCACAGAATAAAGCTCTCTGTGGTGATAAAGTGGAATGTTCCAGGAGGTAGCAGAGAGTGAAAGTGCTCAGAGTGTAAGAACAAATATGGGCATGTTAAGACTGGACCCAGAAGTAGAATGCTTTCTTTGCAGTTTCTAGTTTTTAAGAATGTGTAAGAAGTCCTCTAAGACTTTGGAGTTTCCACTGGGGTGCCTTATCCAGAATAAGAAATTAAAGATTTAGAGCAAAAGTCACTGTCTCTTTAGCAGCTGTAGACAGTATTAAATGGGAGGATAGGGCATGAGTCTGTGTGATGGTTAAGTTCATGTGTCAATTTGGCGAGGTTATGTTGTCTAGTTGTTTGGTCAAGCAAGCACTGGCCTGATTGTTACTGTGAGGATATTCCATGGATTTAAATCATGAGTAAATTGATTCCATCTGTGGCTGATTACATCTACAATCAACTGAGGAGATAAAATCAGGATTGGAAAAGCAGATATCCAGGAAGGATTTGTGGAAAGTTCTTTTGTCTGATGGTCTGGACCCCTGTGTGCTACATGCAAAATTGGTAAGTTTTGTTTTGTTTTGTTTTTTGTTTTTGCGAGGGCTATATGAATGGAACCACTGCCAATTTGTAACAAAAGAGATAGATTGAAGGAAAAATCACTTCAAGGGCAGAACCATGGAAGCTGAGGTCTGAACTGAAGACATCTTCTGCGGGCCAAGAGAGTGAGCCCACACATGTGTGTGGAAAGGGTGAGTCTGTCCCCTGCTTGGAGAAGGAGAGCCTTCTGCCCCATTGTTCAGGAAGAGTACTGACACCCTAGTGCTGGGAGAGGGCAGAACCCATGCCTGGGAACTTGCAGAGAGTCTGGCTGTCATCCAGATGCCTAGAGAGGATGGAGCCCTCATCCCAAGTCTGGAGAAAGCATCGCTGCTGGGGAAGCTCTTGGAAGAGGTAGGGCTGCCGCTCCATCAGACCTGGAGGACAAAACATGGTCCCATAGATGGCTCTCAGACTTTCCAATCTAATGGAGTACACTCTGCAGGGTTTTGGAATTGTTTGGGACCAGTGATCTCTATTTTCCTTCCAATTTCTCTCTATAGAAAGGGGAATGTTTATCCTATGCCTGTCCTTCCATTGTATATTGGAAGCAGATAACTAGTTCTCTAGGTTCCACAGGTCCACAGACCCGCAGGACAGACCACACCCATAACAGATTTTGATGAGACTTTGTATTTAGCATTGTTTCTGAAATGACTTAAGGCCTTTGGGATATTGTGATGGAATGAATGTATTTTGCATATAGAAAGAACATGTCTTTTTGGGGCTCAGATGTTGGAGTGTGGTGGTTTGAAGCTGTATGTACCCCCAGAAAAACACATTCATAAATCTTAATCCATTCCTCTGGGTATAAACTCATTGTAAGTAGGACCTTTTGATGAGGTTACTTCAGTTAAGGTATGGCCCACCTCAGTAAGGATGGGTATTAATTTTATTACTAGATTCCTTTATAAAAGAATGAAATTCAGACACAGAGATAGAAAGCCATGGAAACAAGAAGCAGAAATCAACAAAATCTGGAAGAGAAGGAAGCGACCAGCAAATGCTGCCATGTGCCTTACCATGTGACAGAGGAACCAAGGATTGCTGACAGCTTGTCTTCAGAAGGAAAGCATTGTCTTGAGGATGCCTTGGTTTGGACATTTTCCTGGTCTCAAAACTGTGTGCGAATAAATTCCCATTGTTTAACCCAACCCATTTCATGGTATTTGCTTTGAGCAGCTTAGTAAACTGAAACAGTCTGCAAAGTCAATTTTAGAACTTCTGATTTTAGAAACTACAGACCATCCATCCATGAAGCACTAAGCCAAGATCCCAAATGTACAAGAACCCAATCTTCCTATATTAGGAGCTCTAACCCAGTACACTCCATGTTTGAGTTTCTGCTTGAGGTCATGGCAGTTTCCCTTGTTCCCTGCCTCCTGGTGTTCATACCTTGTAAAATTCCTTCCCCTTGAGTGTGAGCAACCAGTGATTTGCTCCAGACAATAGAATGTGGCAAAGGTGATGGTATGTCCCTTATAGTACATTATATAAGACTGTCTTGCTAGCACACTCACTCTAGCCACTCTCCTTGCTGATATGAGGAAATGAGCAGCCACATTGGGGAAGCCCACATGGCAAGAAACTGTGGGAAGCCTCTAAGAACTGTGGGTGACCTCTAGGAACTGAGGGCGGCCTCTAGGTATTAGCTAGCTAGAAACTATGGCCTTCGGCCCTATAGCTGCAAGGAAATGAAGCTTGGAAGTGGATTCTTTCCCAGTCGAGCCTCTAGATGAGAATGCAGCCTGGCCAATATCTTGACTGCAGTCTTGTGAGACCCAAGCAAATGACCCAGCCAAGCCATGCCTGGACTCCTAATCTATAGAAACTGTGAGATAATGCTTGCTGTTTTAAGCCACGAAGTGTGTGGTAGTTTGTTACATATCAACAGATAACTAATACAGGTCCCAAAGCACAGAGTGTATAAATCTCAATATGGACGTTCCCCAAAGGCTGCTAATTTCCCATACAGATCTGTAATCCTTGAATTTACTTAATCATTTTCAATATATAGTTAATCAAACATTACCACCTGTAGAATGCCACATGGTAATACTATCTAAGAGGCATCTTGTAATTAAAAAAAATAAGATATTTTTCAAGTCCCCGAGCCATATTATCCATGAATTTGTAGACTTTATTCTTAGCTTCTTACTGCCTAACCTCTGCCTCATCTTGCCAGGCTAACAGAGTTTTTTCTCTCTAGAATGAAGAATCATCATCTTAATCATCTGCCTTCAAAGGTAGTGCCCTAACTTCCCTTCTGTGGACTTTTTCTATAGTTATTATTATCTCTTTGTTAAAGTGGAATGTGTAGCTCTATAGCCTTTTTTTCAGGACTTCTCCCAGAATCTTACAGTTTTGTCAATTCTAAATAACACAATGAGCTTGTCCACAATTTAATAAAGTCAATTCCATTTCATTCAAAGCAGAAAATTCTTATTGACCACATACCATGTACCAGGACTGGGGTTTATTCCAAGGACAAAAGATAAATATAATCTGGCCCTTGTCTCTAGGAAGCTTACAGTCTAGTGAAAGATAACTATAAATCATAATGTGATAAGTGATTTAAGAAAAATATGAATATTAGCTATCAGTTGCTCCATTTATGACCAAATCTTTCCCCAATTTTATCTGTGATAGCTGACTTCACTTTTATTCCAAACTTAACTTCACACTTGAATTTTTTCTTTTGGCTTCTCCTTTGAAAGGCATTCAATATTTCCTCAAATGTCCTCATTGCTAATCCCAAAACTCTACTCAACTTTGTTGAATCCCCCCATCTTTGGAAGTGCCCAGGTGAGGAAAAGAGGGATCACTGTTACCTCTCACTTGTGCTCCCGATTTCATGAACATCCTTTACATGATAGTTGGTGGCAGTAGTAAACAGAAGTAAAATCAACAGAAGCCAAGAACGAGCTCGTTCTTTCCACAGCATTTATGGTCTGGCCTGACTCATTTGGTGTCATCCATGTAATTGGAAAGATTAACCCTGAAGTTTAAGTGAGGAAGAGGGAAGACCCAAGACAAGAGGGAAACCCCTGGTTATGCGGTGGCTTTCTAAGCACCTGAGGCATTTGATGGCATGGGTCCTATATTGTGGCAGTTGGACATTTAGGAAGAGGGTACAGCTTGGTTCCTCCTTGGGCTTGTAACAGCTACTCGGGTGCTAATGATTGGGGAAAGTGAAGCCAATTTTGCAGGAGGTTTAGGAATGGGAGAGTGTAGGAAACTGGCATTCAGCCAAGCAGGAGATGGCAAGCAGGATGGGTGGGGTGTTGGTGGCATTGCCACTGGATGCTAGTCGGAGTTCTTCACAAGGATTGCCCCAGCTGTATCACCACCATCAGCAGAGATCCCTGGGGACCAGTCCTGCCTTCCCTGGTTGATTCCCTTCTATATCCTAAGAGTCAGGGGGAACTAGAAGAAGGTAAATTCCAGGAAGCAGCCTAAGGTCACCCCACTTTCAGGTCCACACATAGACTGTGGTTTTGCATGTCCTGTGCTAGCCACCACTTTGCAACCAATTTCAGCTGGATCAGGCTTGTGGAATTGAAAATTTACCAAAGCCATTATCTAGGAATCCCTAGATGGAGTCTCAATAGTTTACCAACCCCTCCCCACCAGGCTGTAGGGTACTTATTTATGATCTAACTGTGGGTCTAGTTAATTATGAACAGAGTTTGAAGACTGAAAGGAGAGGTCTGGGATACAATTAAGTGCAACATGCCCGGATGGTAGTCATGAGAAGGAAATACAAAGGAAAAGACATCCCAAGGGAGGGGCAATGGAGGTTGTGTCTAGCTCTGCACCAGCAGAAGTAGCATGGGACTCCAGCAGAAAAAAAAAACACCTGCCCTTGCAGCAGCCCTGATATATAAGTTGCCCTTTAAAGGTGATGAGCCTGCAGAGGTGCCAGGTGAGTGTTGCAAAGCAGGTAACCCATTCAGGGGAACCGCCTTCTACCACTTTCTCCTCAAACCACCTTACCCTGACTTGTGTGCTTATTAGATTGAGTGCTGCTAGGGATGAGGCTAATGGCCCCAGTCCTATGTGACTTTGACACTAGTGGGCATGAAGCCCTTGGCAATGGGGAACAGATGTTCTTGGATTCAGGGATTCAGGTGACTCCAGTGGCAGACCAGTTAGAATACTGTGGTTTAGAGGTGATAGCGACTTGGGAAAATGAGCTGGATCATTTTCTCAGCATAGAGGCATGCCCTGCATTGGTAAGGAGGACCACTTGATTTACCCCAACTATCCCAAATGGTTAATCCTTGTCACTGCCACATCCCAGGCAGGTGAGGGAAATCATAGTTCCTATTAGAGACGTGGAAGAGGCAGTGATATTTGCAAATACTAATGGCTAGTTAACAACTTATTTGGTCCAGTAAACACAGAAAAAACAAAATAATACAAATTATAAAACAAACAAAAAACTCCAAAGCAAACAAAAATTGTGCCCCACAGTGGTCTCTTGTGAGTTTAGGTAGTGGCGCTAATTCTATCAATGTCAAAGCAATGGTATCAGACCTGGCCATAGTTTTGGGCCAGGCTTTCTGGGCCCCAGGTGAATGCTTTGAGTGCTGGCTCAGCAAATACTTTCTTCTCCACCCCAGTGGTGGAGGAGGATAACCAACCTCAGTTCCACTTTACATAGGAAGACCTACAGGTTATAATCCAGGTTGCATTAATGGTCAAGGTCCTGGAAGACCCAATGATGTTCCATCAAGGAAATCAATACAGCTAAGTCTTGCATCAACTCAAGTGGGGCAGAACTGGCAGTGATTTGCATGTGACCCAAGATTAAAAGGACTGACAAGCAACATGACCTAACTGTGGTAAATACTTTCAGGAGATGGGATTTCTGTGCTGGTTCAACTGGCTGCTGCTACCATAACTGTGGAACTTGTCACCAATCATCTGGCTTTAGCATTTGATGATTTGCTACCATTGCCTCTGAACTCTCATCACTTTCCATCATCTGGGTTTTCTATGTTATCTACCCGTCATCCATAGGCAGAGGGAGCATTTGAGAAAGAGAATGGATCAACAAAGATACCCATAAATCTGTACCTGGAGACAAATTTCTTACAAGAAGTGGTAGGAACGCTTAATAGCCATTCCTCCATGGTGGTATCACTGAACTGAAAGTTGGGTATAAAACTTGATGCTATGCAGTGTGAATTTCTGCTTTCATTCTGGTGACTTCCTCCATGGGACATGTAGTGTGGACCTCACTGCCCCATTTGAGGGAATGCTAGACACCCAATAGTCTGGAACTTTCTCCTTAACTTCTAAATGACCTTTCCTCTGGGAAATTAAATCCTTTGCACTCCTGCCTCACTAACTGAATGATAGTATCAGTGTGGATGTGTGATCTGGGCTAACAGAGCATGGTGGATTGAGCTGTGTAGCCCAGAAAAAACATATTTTTAAATCTTAATCCCATTCCTGTGGGTGTGAACCCATTGTCAATAGGACCTTTAGAAGATGTTTTTTTTTTTTTTTTTTTTAAGTAAGGTGTGGTCAACCAAAGCAGGATGGGCCTTAATCGGATTACTAGGAGACTTATAAAGAGACCCTGGAAATCACAGAAGCAAGAAAGGAGAAGACATTACCATGTGACAGGAAGCAGGGAATTTGAGCCAAGGAGCCTCAAGTGTTGCTGGCAGCCAGCACCAGAATGCTACAGATTTTGGAGAGAAAGCAAATCTTGCGGATATCTTGATTTTGGACTTCCAACTTGGGAAACTGTGAGCCAATAAATTCCTGTTGTTACGTCAGCCCACTGTGTGGTTTTTGGGGTACCTGCTCAGGTAACCTAAGACACAGGGAGAAGAAGAGTGCAAAACCAGGAGGATGCCATCTTTAGGTGAGAAAAGGGGGATGGCATAGCTCAGTCGGCCTTATCCCCTACTTCCTGTGTAAGTGTGAGCTTTGGGTAGCCCCAGAGGCTTTGGCTGAGGCAGATGGTGCATTTGGGCAGCATGGGATGTTAGGTGTGGTACTAATGGAAAACCTGACGAAGCAAATAGGTAGAAGTGATTGCATGAGGTTTGGGAACAAGGAAATGGTGGCAGAGAGAGAGAGAAAGAGCAAGGGCAATACACCTTAAGTCCCTGTGACAGACTTGCTGCAAAGGAAATGTCACACCCTAGCAGCCTCCCTCCCAATACATGTCGCCCCCAAAACACTGGATTTTGTTAGCACAGGACCCAAATTTCTAATTTATACTATTTACAAAAATAATTCCAGATAAATTAAAGACCTAAACATAGAAAACAAGACTTCGAAAGTCATGAAAAAAACAAAAAGAGAATCTTTACAATCCCTGGGGTTTGGGGAGGTAGGGAATGCCTTCTTAAACAAGATAGAAAAGTGAAATGGCATAAACCAAAAGATTGATAAAAGTCAACTATATCAATATTATAAGCTTGTGTGAGATGAAAGCAACAGAATGAGGTGGCAACATTTATGACAGACAAAATTAGTATCAAGTATATAAAAAATACCTTCTGCTAGGAGTAAGGAAAAGATACTCCACACATCATAGTGATGAAAAAATGCACAGCTAACAAGAAAATGACCTACAATATATGCATAAGCAATTTGTAGGATAAATGCAAATTATTAATTAACACAAAAAATGCTCAATCTCACAAGTAATCAGGAAACTGCAATATAAACAGTGATATAAATTTTCATCAATCAGACTGGCAGAAATAAAAGTTTAATAATATCAAGTATTAGGCAGCTGGTACATAAATAAGTCCCTTCAAAACTTTTTGGAAGATGTGTAAATTGGAACAGGTAATTTGGAGGACAGTTTGACAGTAATGATTACATTTAAATTGTAACCACTCTGTGATCAATTAGTTCTTCTTCTCAATATTTAACCTATTAAAAGGGGCAAGTGCATGAAATATCCATCAATAGAATAAGAGTAGAATCAACCTCATTGTAGCCATGTTCAGGAATACTCTGCACTGTTGTTAAAATGAACAAGGTGGTCAATTGAAAGAAAGCTGGAGAATCATCTAGGGACTGAATAACACAGTGAACCCAGAGGTGGATGAGAATTGTGGTTAATAGTACAAATGCAAGAATGTCCTTCCATGAACTAGAACTGATGTGTGTCACTATTGTAGGGCAGTGGGAATGTGGAGAAGCATGGGAAAAATACAATTAATGTAACCTATGTACTATAGTTAACAGCGATACTGTAATATTCTTGCATCGATGCCAAAGATGTAGTGTGTTAATAATAGGGGGGTATGGAAAAAATATGCCAAATGTACATTATGGACCATGGTTGGTGGTAATAGTCTGATGATATTATCTCATGATCTGTAACAAATGTTCCACAATGGTGTGGTATGTTGGTGGAGGGTTGTTGTATGGGAATTCTACACATGTGCAGGTTGTTTTGTATTGTAAGTTCACAACTTCTGTAATAAAAATATATTGAACAATAAAAAATATAAATATACAATAGAAAAAAACAAGGATTACCAAATGCAGTGAGCTGCAATGCTCTTGACAGCATATTGTGGAGTGATTAAAAGAAAAAAAATAATTATGCACCTAACCAGTGTGCCCCAAAATATATGAGACAAACTCTGGCCAAACTGAAGGGTTATACATTCTTCTCAAGTGCCCATGGATCTTTCTCCAGGATAGACCACATGTTAGGTCACAATGCAGCTCTCAATAAATATAAAAAGATTGAAATTATACAAAGCACCTTCTCAGATCATAATGGAATGAAACTAGAAATCAATAACAGACAGGAAAAAAGTAAATTTGCCAAAGTGTGGAGACTGAACAACACACTCCTAAATATTCTGTGGGTCAAAGAAGAAATTGCAAGTGAAATCAGTAAATATATTGAGACAAATGAAAATGAGAACACAACATATCAAAACTTATGGGATACAGCGAAGGCAGTCTTGAGAGGGAAATTTATAGCCTTAAATGCGTATATTAAAAAACATGAAAGAGCTAAACTCAAAGATTTAACTGAACAACTAGAGAAACTAGAAAAAGAACAGCAAACCAATCCCAAAGCAAGGAGAAGGAAAGAAATAATAAAGATTAGAGCAGAAATAAATGAAAATGAGAACAGAAAAACAATAGAGAAAATCAACAAAACCAAAAGCTGGTTCTTTGAGAAAATCAATAAAATTGACAAACCCCTCGCTAGACTAACAAATAAAAAAAGAGAGAAGATGCAAATAAATACAATCAGAAATGAAAGGGGGGAAATTACGAATGACCTCACAGAAATAAAAACAATCATAAGAGGATATTATGAAAAACTATATGTCAACAAACTAGACAATCTAGATGAAATGGACAAATTTCTAGAAACGCATAACCAACCTACACTGACGCTACAAGAAATACAAGAACTTAACAAACCAATCACAATTAAGGAGATTGAATCCATCATCAAAAATCTCCCAGCAAAGAAAAGTCCAGGACCAGATGGCTTCACAGGTGAATTCTACCAAACATTTCAAAAAGAATTAACACCAATCC
>JAQZBX010054010.1:0-18750 GCA_029593785.1 Cabassous unicinctus | reverse complement strand
AAAGCAAACTAACAAAAGTAAACAAAACTCAAAGCATTACCTTAGCAATAAAGCTTAACCTTTTGAAAATTCCCCATTGTAAAATATAATAAACCCACTTCCTTTTTTTGATGTTTATGAAATCTTAAAGTAAATAGTATGATTTATAACAAATCAAACAGTGGGACAAAATGCTTCTTTGCTTTTTAATAACACAGCCTTTGCCCCTCCCCATCCACACCCCTGGGAAAACCTGACGTGTTCGCCTCTGCCTACCTCATCTCCACAAGAGAGATATGATTGTGATGCCCCAATCTCCATCCATTGTTAGCTTGTCCTTCTTCTGTTCGCCTATGCCTCTCTCCTTCCAGAATTTTTTGTTTGCTGTCATCTGATTTGTTTTGGTAAAATATCCCTTCCACAGTAGGGCCTCCACCTCTCAAATACTGAGTCTGTCTTCAAAGCTCTCCACAGACTGGCCACAACTGCCAGTAGCAATAGCCCAGATCTGGGCTATTGCTAGTCTACTCAGTATTAAGTCCCTTTCAAGTTCAACTTTCTCCTGACTACCTCCAGTAACATCGGGTGTAAATCTTATTCTGTTGCAAACCTGTCTTCAGGCTCCTTGGATTCTCTGCCCTTCTCCACACTTACCCTATCCTATGCACCTTTCAAGATAGCACTCAAGTACCTAACACCTTAACAAAGACATCTTTGCACCTTGACTCTCTGAGAGATGTCTTTGTCAACCCCACAGCAATTACAAAGGGCTAGTTTATAACTTCACATTATTTCCCCCACATACACACTAAAAGTTGTAAGTCTTTGGGGGCAGAGTCAATGTATCTTATACCTAGACATAAATCTGATTTTTACTGTTGTTATTGTCATTTGATTTGTTAGGCTAATTTAAAAAATAGAACTCCTTCTCTCCTTTTTCCCAATGTTTCCTGTCACATTATGTATATGTGACTGATGATAATGTGACTTTGTCACACATAAACAACTTTAAAATGTATATAAGCACCTATATTTTTTACTCTGAAAATATATTTTCTTAATATTAATTTTTACTCCTTGGAGTGATATTATGTTAACGGAAATTCAAAACTAATACTATGGATAAATAGCAGTATAGCTAAAATCAAAATTTGCTTGCATAACATATTTGAATTTTTAATCAGTGTGTTTGTGCTATAAGATTTAGTAAAGTATTTAACAATGGAGAATAAAATAAGTATATTGATTACTATAAGAAAACATTGATTCTGTTTTTTCCCCAGAAAATGGACAGAAGCCTTGAAGCTTCCATGAGGGTTGTAGAACCATTAGGCAGCCATTGAAGAGACATCTCTGAGGTAACTATGCCAAAAGTATAATTACCTCAGCTCCTGGTCATGAGGAGAAAATACTGGAACTGACTAGAATGATGAATGTTTTTACTTAAGGAACAAAGAGAAAAGTAATATAAGTTCCTTGGTTGGATTGTCAGGCAGTATAATCAAGGGGAGAACATCTCTGAGTAGACTTGTCTGCATTGAGTTATAGAAGACCCAGCTCTGGTTAATTAGGCAATTGGGGAAAAGGAGGTTTGTTGGAATAAAAATAATTAGTTTTAAAAAGTCACAAAATGGATACAGCTGGTTATAAACTGAGAGATAAGATTAAAATGAGAAAGTATAGTAAAACCTATGAAAGCTTGATCAAATTAAGTAGAAGCATATATTTTATGAGGTAGAAACAGTACAGAAAAAGTCTTATTTCATTTGCAATATAATCAGATTCCTAATTATGATAAAATTCTATTTGGTTTACATGTGTCTGAGGTTAGCTGGTCTGTTATAATTGGAAATCTGTGGTGTGGTTAGGAGTGAGGGGGTAGATATTTAAGGCAGCAGTGTAGATAAGTCAGGCAATGGTGGTATGGTTGAGCTTCTCCAAATGAGCATGTTGAATAGAAGGAGATGGGCAGACTGAATGAGTTTTGACCTCATGCCTGGGGAATCTACAAGACCCAAATATAGATGGGTATTTCCTGTAAAGTCATTCTCTAGCAGGACAGCTTAAACAAACAACAAACAAAAAAACTCAACCAACATATAATTAGGTGCTAGCATAATGTGGTGCAAACTCTAAGTGCTGCAGGAATTAGGATGAAAGGAAGATGAATAAAGATATGAGGAACACTTTATAAAAGAGATGAGGATTGAGGAGGGCCTTGAAAAATGGAAAGGGCTTATTTAACTAGAGGAGGAAAAGAGGAACATTCCGGTAGTGGCGAAAAACATGAACAAAGAAATTGTCATGTGTGAAAGGGTTACTGGCAAGACTATGAGAAGATAAGTTTAACAGAACTAAAGTAGATATGGTAGAAGCTGTGGGAAGTATATAATAGGAAGTCAGTTTATGAAGTTCCTTTAGTATTGTGAATGATGTATCAGAAATAGGACGTTTGAGCTGATGGGTATTGGGGCATGATTATGAGCAGGCATCCAGGTCAGTACATATACCTAAGCCTCTCTGATAATTTTAACAGCTGCCTTATATTCCATTATATGGTTTTTACCATGATATGTTTGCCTCTATCTTTTTGCTATTACAAATACTGCAACAGATATTCTTTTGCTTATTTGTGTGAGTTTTTCTGTTAGAAAAATGTTAAGAAGACAGACTGGGTGAAGAGTTTTACATTTTCAATTTTGATGGACACAGCCAATTGCTCTCCAAATAGATTTAACCAATTTATAATCCTAAGAATTTATAACAAGGCCTGTTTTCCCAAACACTTGCCAAACTAGGTATTAGCTTTTAAATAAAATTTGCCAATTTGGCTTAAATATGATGCGTCTTGTTTTTGTTTGATTATAATTTTCCTTTTTTTTTTTTTTTTTTTTTTTCACTAAGCAGCAGTCCTACTGGCCTTCTTTTAGGACTTAAGCTTGCTGCGTCCATGTACTTGCTGAGCCCTTGGCCTAGAAAGTGCCTCCCCAATCTTACATGGCTGGTTCCTTAAGCACCTTGATTCATAGATATTTCTCTTAAAACAATTTGGGCATCACCCTATTCAAAATCCCACCATTCCTACCCTGGTCACTACTCTCCAACTCTTTATCTTCTTTTATTTTCTTAGGAATGCCTGAGATCTTATTTGTCAACTTGTTTGTATTTTGCCATTAGAATATATGCTGCTGGAATAGGGTCTGGACTTAGCTTTACATTTTCCAAAAATAGAAGTGTCCTCCTCAATACCATTTATTGGATTATCCATCATTTCTTCTATAGGAAATGCTAAATTTTTCCTCTACTGAATTTTCTTGTATTCCTGAGGCATTTTCTTAATTTACTCCTCTTTCCCATTAGTCATATATGCAATCAGTAGCAGTGCTTCATTTTTCAAGTTAAGTTATTGCATGTTTTAATATTGTTTGACATCTGTCAGGGAACCCCTTCCTTCATAATACTTCTTTAAAATATTTTTGGTAGACTTCATGCATACATATTTTAAATAAAGTTTAATGATCAATATCAATAAGATGAATTGGTAATAGAGAAAAACATATTAACAATGTCTATTTTCAAATTTAAAAATAGTACAAGTAGAATTTAAAATTAAATTTGTACTTTCCAAATTACATAGGCGAAGCAGGGTATAGGAAGTAAAATATAGTTCATTTAGCAATAGATAGAAAATAAGAACATCCCAAGTACACATGACCAGTACAAAGCATAAGAGAGGATATCTGATACAAACTAAATATGCCCATTTGGCCAATACAGTTAATAAGAAATTTATCTGATTTATTAGACTATTATTTTCAGATTATATAAAAAATAATCCTTTGAAAATATACATACCTAAACATAGAGATTCAAAAGGTACAAAGAAAAGCAAATAGCTAGCAATGGAAAGAAGGAAGGGAGGAAGGGAGGAAGGGAGGTAGGGAAGGAAGGGAAGGAAATGAAGGAAGGGAAGGAAGGAAAGGAGAAAAGGAAGCAGTTATCCCAACAATAATATCAGATATGTAGAAATCTTTGTGTGACAAAGATCATCTTTATAAAATAAAAGGTACAATTTACTGTAAGATTGTATTTCCAGTATAAAATAAGTAATGTAAGTCAAAAACACTTTTAGTAGGAAGTATTAATATAGCCCTTTTAGTTGTTAACAAATTATGGAGACAAGATTATAAATTGATTTTTTAGATAGTTTTCAAACTGTTTTTGGGTAGAATCTGAAAAAATAATAAAATGGCCAGATCTTATTCTAAGACCCCAATAAAATACAACTCTAAATAAGTAACAAAAGTTTAAACAGAAAAATTATAACCATATAAAAATTATAAAATATTCCCTTAAATAATTCTTGAGTTAAATTATTCACTATTTAGATTTTGAGGAAGATGAAATTAAAGACATGAAAAAATTTTAATTAATAAGAAATCTGAAAAATGTAACTATAGCATCTTTAAAAAAACATTTAGAGGTAAAACACTGACTAACAAAGCAATAAAGAAATAAGAAAACAAATATTCAAAATTTGTAACAAGAAATGGAATAGTGCATAGATAGGTGAGATGGAAATAATCCTAAGAGAAAATTATATACAATTATATTTGTTTATATGGGGAAAACTAATAATTTTCATGAAAAATATGAATGATTATAATGGACTCAGGAAGAAATATAAAATCCGAGAAGCTGAAAATTACAAAAGAAATTTTAAAAGCCATCAAATAATTACTTTTTTAAAATGTTACATGATGTAAATGTTTCAGTGAGAATTATTTTCTAACTTTCACTGAAAAACCAACTTCCCTGAAATATTAGAAGATGAAAAGTCTCTTAATTCATTTTAAAAAGCTAGTACAAGACTGACATTTAGCCAGGCAAATGAAAGATATAGAAAGAAAACTATAGCTGAATACTTCTTATAAATATAGACACTAATGATAAATAACCTAAATTTAATATTAGCAAAAATGCTTATTGAAATGAAAATAAAATATTTCCTAAATCTGACCCAGAATATCTGTTTCAAACCAAGAGCCAACATCAAGAATAATGGTGCCTACTCTTACCACTATTTAAAAAACTTTCTATAGAATAAGAGTACAAGAAAAGTGGACAAAGAAAAAATAGGATCAACAATGGAAAACTGGGAGAAAGTTATTGGTATAGGTACATGATCTGATTGGCTATGTGGAAAAGCCAAGAACACCAAAATAATACTATTGTACTTTTTCTTTTTATCACAGTGTATTATCAGAAAATATAAGGAGAAAATGTCATTTGTGAGTATTCTTTAAAATATAAAATGCCTGGAAATAAATGCAAATGAAGAATTTATGTCTAGGATCTGTATGAGACACTACCAAATATTACTAGGGAAAGCAAAACAGAACAAAACCAAAATCAGACTTTAGTAAAGGTAGATATCTATTCCTGCTGGTTAGATATTCCTGCTTGTCCCAATATATATAGGGACTCTTCATAAATTAATTCAATTATTTAATTTAATTTTGCACAAAAACTTCACTGGACCTTAGGGGTGGGGTATGAACTGTAACAAAATATATATAAAATTTATATCAAAAAATAAAATAGCTGAAAATCTCCAAGATATTTTTGAAGAAAGAATGAGAGGAGATATAGAGTATCAGGCATTAAAGTCATATAATGGTAGAGAAACTAAAACAATATGATATAGGTGAAGATGTAATTTTTCTAGCCACCGTCATCTCTTCCCTGAAACTCCCCACTTCCGTCTTTGTCCTCCTGCAACCTATCCCTCACCCTGTAGCTGGAAGCATCATTAGAAAGTGAATATAGGTCATGCAATCCTTCCATTTAAAGATATCCCATCACTTCTTGTGTGTTTAGATTATGATCTAAACTCCTCTCTGTGCCTCTAGGTCTCGGCCATCCCGCTTGTCCAGGGCCCTGCACCCACCTGCTCTTCTGTCAAATGCAGAGCTGCTTTTGCCTTCCTCGGGTCTTTGAAGCTCTACTCCCCAAGTATTCACTTCTGCTGGTCCCTAAGACTTCAGCCTAAACATCACCTCCTTCAAAAATCACTTCCTGATTGCTTTATCTAAGGTATGAGTCCTCATTACTTTCTTTCATGACATCCTATTTATTTACTTCTCAACACATTCTGTATTTCTTTTATTTGTTTGCTTATTTATATGTCTGTTTCTCTGGAAGTTATGCTCTGTGAGGTCTAGAAACCAACAAACTCTTGTGGCAAGACGGGCTTCACTCTAGATCACTTGTGCGGGGGAAGCTGCTGGATGTGGATGAAGCTAGTGGAGGCACACGCCTTACAGCCTGGACAGCCTGCCAGTGATGGCCAAGGACCTCTTTGTTCAGGGTGGTCAGCACTGCAGCTGCCGGAGGCCCTTCCTGGTATTGGAGGGGACAGGGTTCAGCATCCAGTCTCTGGGAAACTCTGTTCCCATCTCCCTCCTTCCCCCATTCACTGACCTTTTTGTTTTAGTAATGTCCTTCCTTCTCTCTTTTTGATTTTCTCAACAGCAATCGCTTCCTTAAGCCTTCTCTCTAAGCCCTTTTCTCTTCTAATTCTTTCACAATAGATTTCACTGTTCCTTGGAATCCAGACCCCAAATCATTAGCAATTCATAGCAAAGGAGAAAGTTTTAATCTCCAATCCCTGCAATGTGAAAGAAACTGTGATGAGTCCAGCCTTCCGGAGCAGCGATAAAAGAGAAATAAAAGAGTGAATTTTTTTACTAAAATAAGAGCTTGTACATTTACCCTCACTTGCAAGTATCAAAAGCTTTCAAAATATACATGTCCTTTAATCCATTAATTCAATTTACAGAAGTTATCCTAAGGAAATAAAATATAATGAAATTTTTTAAAAAACGCACATATTCATAATGTTATTACAACAAAAACATTGCTGAAAATAAAAAACTATAACCCTGTCAAAAGGAAATTGGTACATCCTATGCATGGAATAATCTTTAAAAATGTATTTGTAACGTATGCTATGACATGGAAAAATGCACGTGATATATAAATAACATATTAACTTATTGTAAAAATAAACAGTGAAAACTTAGTTTTAGAAAAATCTTTACATATAATTTGTATTTTTGTATTTTATATTTTTCATATTCTGCATGTTTTAAATAATGAACACAAATTTTTCTACATTTAATTTTTTTTTTTTTTTAACTAGAAGATGTGGAAGAGTTTAGCTGTTTGGCCTTGTATCTTATACTTACAGAATATACTCATCTTTCAGCTCTACACACTGGATTTTGCATCGTCTCACCTATAGGAAAGATCATTTTTCTCCCCTTGATTCTGGCCTCCACCCTGAGTTATTGCCCAGAAGCCCCTAGCATCTGTGAGAAGCACAGCTAAGAAACAATAGTAAGGGCAATAGGGACCTTTATAGATTCTTGAATGATGGGAAGTATTTACAGCATGGGTGGAAAAAGAAGAGGCCTAAGAGGCTTCACTGGTCATTTTAGCTTTGCACAAATCTAAAATTCCTATGGTTGACCCTGGAGTTAAATCCTCTTTTCCCAAAAATTGAAGGTGAACCTCTAATATCCTTACTTTTCAGAAAGAACTGCCGAAACAATTCTACCTTATCCTCATAATACTCCAGGAGTAGGTAAAATCTGTTCTTATCTACTAGAAATATAACATTAAATTTGATATAAAAGTAATATTGTAGTATAAAAAAAATGGATCTCTTTTTCACACCATCTCACAAATCATTTTGGGATGGATCAAGAAATTAAACTTGAAAGTAAAAACTTTAAACATTTTAGAATAAAATAGAGAAAATTGTTATGATTTTGAATAGATAATACATTGTTTCAGTCAGGTCTCAAAACAATCACAAACTATAAAAGAAAATTTTAATACATTCATTTGCAATAAAAGTTAATTGCCTGTCCATCACAAGACTCTCTTGTTATATGAAATTAAAAGACAATCCACAAACCAGAAGATGTTTGGAACATAAGTAACCAGAGGAGACCCAGAATATATAAAGAGCTCCTGTAAATCAATAAGTAAAGGACAAAAAAAAAAAATCCAATAGAAAGAAAACTACAGAAAAGAAATTACAAAGAGCAACCAAACTTAGTAAAGATCAAAAATCTTTAAGAAACACAAAAACCCCACTTCCACCTCAGATTTCAGTTAAATAAACACTATTGCGTTCCTGCTATACACAACTGCTGTAGGTAAAAAAAAAAAAAAGATGACCTGCTTCCTTCCTTCCTGGGTTTACAATCTGCTGGGAATAGTAAGATAATAAAAAATGAAGTGTCAAACAATCTATAGCAGCACTTCCCAAAGGAAACATAATTTGAGCCACATACGTAATTCTAAATGTTCTAGTTGCTACATTTAAAAGCAAAAAGAAACCCATGGAGTTAGTTCTAATTATATAATTTATTTAACCCACTATACTTAACAAAATGTCAAAAATATATTTTTGACATGTAATCAATATAAAAGTGATTAATGCAATATTTTACATTTTTAATATTAAGTCTTAGAAATTGGGTGTTTATTTTATACTTGTTGCATATCTCAATTTGAACTAGCGACTTGTGACTAGTGGCTACTCTACTGGATAAAGCAAGTCTTTAGCATGGGTACAATCAAAACACAAAACATAAAATAAATGAATGGAAAAGGTCACTTTGCACTTGGGGACACTAAAAAACTCTCTTGGAGGACATGATGTTTCAGCAGAGCTGAAAGGGTAGTGGGAAAAGGCATTGTAGGGAGTGGGCAGAGCTTGAACCTCAAAGAGATGGAAGCGCAGTGTATGTCCACTGTGGCTGAAGTGTGCAGTTTGTGGGGCCGAGAGAAAAGGAGAGATGAAAAGACTGGGTGAGATTGTAGAAGGCCTTGAATAAAAGGCTGGGGATTTGTGATTGTATTAAATACGAAAGGTTAGTTTCCTGAAGGCATTTGAAAACCAAACCTTTGATACCAGTGTGCAGTGTGGGCAGGAAGGCCGATTGATAACAGCCTCAGCGACCCCAGCCAGTGGAAATGAGGGTCCAGGCACAGATGTTCAGAGTGGGAATGGAGGCAGCAGGTGGGGGTCATCAGAGGCATGGTTGCGGTAGATGTGGCTTGTGACCAGACGCAATGAGAAGGATAAATCCCGGGTGCCCTAGGTCAGGGACTGAGCCACTGGGCTGAAGGTGGATCAAATCCCAGAAGGGGGAACACAGCAGAGGAACAGGAGTGGGAAAGAAGCTGAGAAGTTTGGTTGAAGACATATTGAGTTTGAGGTATCTATCCAAAGAAACCTAAACTTTTATTTAGCAAAGCCACAAAGGACATTGGGGAAAAAATTAGCCCAACCTCTTACTCAAGAGGAGGACACAGACCAATACATCGGTTTGGTGATTTGGAGAAAGAGACTGAATTCAGTCAGACAACTTACTTTCAAGTTCATGTCCACAATGACCAGAGGAGACAACACAGGGGACAGCACCTTGTGAACTTAGTATTTAGAAATATGAAAATCAGACCCTAATACATCAGAGTCCCAAAGCATCTGTTTATCTTGTGAAGCAGGCAGCAGCTAACATGTAGAAAATTCCTTCCTCCCTCTCTCTCTCCCTTCCTTCTTCCTATCCCCCTCTCTCCCTTCCTCCCTTTCTCCTCTTAAAGCTTTTGGCCCCTTTTCTAGCTTCTTCCAACCCTTCCTCCCTGTCTATAGAACAAACTTTTTTTCCTGAAGAAAGCCAGTCCCTAGCAGACTCACTCCTTTAGTTTTCATCTGCTGCCGATGACCTACTTAACCACCAATTTCCCACTGAGGCAAGTTTAGTGAAAGTCCCACAGGCCCTCTCAGAGGGAAGCCCGTGTTTCAGTTTGTGGTGTCTGAAGTGCTGAGAGCAGGTGCCCAGGGGCTTGGCGGCTGCCTCAGCGTGGGTAATTTATGAGTCCCCAGCAAGCCACCGAGAGGAGAGAGATCCGGGATAGGGAACCCTGTTAATTGGCCCTTTCAGTTTCTGGCAGGCCCTACTGGTGGGAAGTTCCCTGGGCTCAGACTTCTTATGTTCTTTTCAAAAGGCAGCAAGACAAGACGGCTTAGGTCGACAAATTAAAAAAGAAAACAAGCAGGAAAAGCCCCCAGCTCTGGAGAGAGGCTGTCATTGGCTACACCCAGCGGCATGGCTGTCTCCTGACTGACTGTGGGAGAGCCATGCTTCGGATACTGACTTTTGTTTTGTGAGGGCTGAGCAGAGGGAAAACATATCTTGCTATATAGATAGAGAAGTCAGGCCAATTGATTTAGACTCACGAGTGTCTGATTCCTGGGGAGTTCAGTGGCTATTTGGAGCTCAGCAGCAGACTGGAGAGGCTCAGGGAGGTTGACCCCAGGCCACAACTGAACACTGGTTTGCAGTTTGGGGGTCCACGCCGGGGGCCCACGCCGGGAGTCCAGCTGAGCTAAGGGAATCTCGTGAGGAGGTGGCAAGAACTTAAATCTGACAATGTAGCTCTGGCCCCTCCTCTCACCAGTCTTAAAATAATGAAAAAGGCTCTACCCTAATTGCACAGCTAATTCCTGTTTACTGGCTTACCTTCTACCACTCACCCCAAAATCTGCCCATCTTTTTCATTTGACCTAGTTTCGCTGGTACAAAAGTGATGCTGATTGAGACAGGTAGTTTGTGAGTGAATGTCCTGTAGAATGTTTCATTCAGCTCACACCTGGAAATGTCCTTAGGCTCAAGGAACCATCAAAAGGGTGGTTAGTTTTGGTGGAAACAAAAGGCTTGCTGGAATAGTACCTTCCCACTGGGTTTGAAATGGAGAGTCTAATGAGAGAAACAGACATGATTAGGAAAACACTGGTGAAAACCCTTGAGTTTTCATCAAAGGGTTTTTCACCGGCTGGTGAGGATAAAGAAAGATATTGACGTACGCATTGACTGAGGTTATGAGACATACTCAGATTAAATATTGGCTTGGACACAAAGGAAGTCCCATTACAGAAGGGATCAATTTTTCTCTCTCTGATAGCATTGTGGCCAAGCAATGCTGAGCATAGTGTAGGCAATGAGTCAAGCGCTATTAAATTGTACCATAACATCACTAACTTTGCCTGATATTTTTAGTACAGTATATTAAATTAAAATTTTTTTTCCATCTTTCTCATCTTATTTCTTCACAACAATGTAGACAATGAGAGCAGACATTAGTAATAATTGTAATGGCTAACATCTATTGAATAACTACCATGTGCCTAAATAGTGCTAACATATTAATATTCCCTTCTTACCTATAAAAGTTCCAAGGCAATGTGTGAATTCAATTGAATTTTGGCATGTTTTTGGGGAAAGTTTATAAATGTGCTTCAAGAGATTTGGATTCCAATCTCAGCTTAGGCCTTAACCAACTTAACCATCTGTATTGGCTCTAGGCAAATCACTTAATATTTCTGGGCCTCATTTCCTCCGCATCAATAGCGCATATTCTTAGTGTGTGATGAGCTTTCACATGTACTATTCCATTTTCCCACCCCAACCATGTGCATTAACAGTCCATATTATAGGTGAGGACACTGAGCCCTAGAGAGTATAAGAAGCTCATGCAAGATCATATAGACAGGAAATGTTTGCCCCTGAACTTGTACTGCATAGTATCTGGCTCTACATACTATGGATTTATCCCTTCATTTTGCCCCCTTCAGTACTACCAAGCCTGGTTCAAAGGCTAACATTTTAGGATTTGTGCTTTGTCATATTTGATGAGCTGAGGAATAAGGTGTGAATTTGACAGGATGACGGACAGTGAAACAGTTAGTTGTTGAGAATGTGGGCTTTGGAGTGATCCACTCGGTTGAAAATCCCATCTTCTCTGTTTCTGGCTGAGGACAGATTCCTAAGCTTCAAAGCTATGCGTCTTCACCTACATAAGGTAGTTATCGTGGACCCTACCACATAGGATTGGGGGAGGACTGACTATGAGGCCATATCTCAGTTCCTGGCATCAATCAATATTATGACTGGTCTCGGGATGCAGGGGAGGGTCTTAGCTGCCTACCCACATAGAGCCTCCTTGCTCTGGGGATGGGACTCAGCTCTCACCTCAGGTCAGGACAGGAAGCTAAGAGGGGCTACAAGGGCCACAGTTCCACCGGAGGAAAACTGCATCCTTCTCCTCCAAATTCTCTGCAGGTCCCACCCCTAACTGAGAAGCCTTGCCTGAAGGGCACTTACTCCAAGTCCAGTCGGTCGACAGGCTACAAGCAGAAGAATGAGATCAAAGTTATGTTAAATTAAATGATATCATTGCAGTATCAGGAAGAACAAAACAACCCAACCACATCACTTCGCACTATCAGAGAAAGTGCTGATACTCTGGCTGTGGGCTTATGTCGTGTCTACATGTTAATTTCTCCTAACCTATTGATTGGTTGTCTTCAGCATATTATAAAATGTATAGTGATATGCAGGGACACCGTGGGGGTCGTTCTTTAAATCTTCTTAAGCACTGGCACATTCTTCCTGTCTTGTGTAGCCAGAACTGCAATTTTAATAACAACAAGAAGAGAGAAAGGTAAAAAAAAACAAAACATGCCAGACATGGCTCAAAATCAAGATTCTCTTCTCTTGTCATCTCCTTTGGAATTTCTCAGAGTCCAAAATGCAATTAATCACTCCTGTGAGGAAATTTGAAATTGATCGATACATTTCATCATTGGCTTAATTATACTCAGAATTGTTTGAGGACCAATATTCCTGCTTTTGGAAAATAAATGAATAAACCAAGTCTTCATTAAGATGCCTCCATTCTCTCTCCCTCTCACCCAGGGCAGGGCTGTGGACACAATAGAGGTAGGAAATTTATTTTTTTCCCCTGTCTTTTGCCCTTTCCCACCTCCTCCTTTTCTCTTTCCCTCTTTCTTTCTCTTTTTCCTAATGAGGCAATTGAAGGTGATTTTCTTAAGGTTCCCTAAGCAGCAAATGACAAGCTACTGAGCACTCAGGCTGATTTTTGAATTCCTGGGGAAATAGAAAATGGTGGAGAGGAGGATAGTGAAGGTGATTACAGGGTGGGATTCAGTTAAAGAAGACATCCAAGATATCATCAAGTACATTCCCAGGTGATTCTGAGGCACAGGCATCAGATAGACCATACTGAACAAATTAGACAGTGTCTAAAAAAATTAGACAGTGCAGTTGACATTTTAATATGTAAACACTCAACTTGGAAGCCAAACCTTTTGTTTCCTTTCTTTATCTAAAATAAAACAGATACAGACTCCCACCCTCCCCACTCCACTCCCAATGCCCCTCTCCACATGCATGGCTTAGTTACTTACTACTTGACCACTACCCAAGTCAAGAAATGGAACTTTACCACCCACCAAAGATGTGCTCCTTGGGCCTCATGTGAACCCAGCCCCTTCCTTTCTCCCAAAGTAACCACTGTCCTGACTTTCATAGCAATCACTTCCATGCATTGCTTTAGGTGTTTTGTCACCCAAGTGGGCACTCCAGATTAGTTTAGTTTAGTTAGTCTTGCCTATCTTCTTTAAGTTGATATGTCTCTTTTAGTTGGTAGGCTCTCCCTTCATGCCTTTCTTGTCTTTATAATTTATCTGTAGATTTTTGACCTGTAGAGTTTCCGATAGTTTGGATGCTGCTGAGTGCAGTTTAGCATGTTCCTCTGTCTTTCAAATTGACAGCTGGCTCCAGAGACTGGATCAGATTCAGACTCAATCCCCTTGAACCAACCCCTTTTATCTGCTTATACTAACAATTGAGGTAAACGCATCTGAATTATAGTATATGGCTTGGATTTATAGCTTTTATTTTAAATCACCTTAATTTGGAGATAGAGATGCTTTCTGTACTCTTCTCGATTCATGTCATACTAAAAACACAATGAAAATAAAATTAACCACTAAATAATTCATTCCTTTTTTCATTTAACAAATATTTATTTTGAGCTCCTACTTTATGCTGGTTATAAACCCACAAGTAAAATAAACCCCATGTTCTCACGGATTTTACTTTTTGTTGGGGGAGAAATAGACCATAAACAAACCAATGAATAAAATGTCACGCAATGATAAGTGAATGAAGAAAGCAAAACAGGATCCAGGTGATTAGCAGTGATGACGACAGAATGCTACTATTTTATATAAGGCGTTCAGGGAAGGTCTCTCTGATTAGTGACATTTGAGTCTTGTCCTTCATCAAAAACCTGAAAATAAAATTTCAGGTCATTATTTTTGCTCATTTGAGGCACCATATTCTGTCTCGTATGTGAACTCCATCACATTTTCTGCCAGTGGGTTATTTTTTCCCCACACAATGATTTCACCACCAGCCATCTCCATCAAAAATGAATTCCCCTTTACACTGGAACCGTCTTCAGTAGTATACTAGGATACCTATGCAAACAACTATACAAAGCAACTTTCTAGGAGTGACTCTCAGGGTCCTATAACCCATAATTCACTATGGTAGATGTGCAAAATTAACTTCAATAGCAACCCTTGTTTAAACCACCAACCTAGTCATGTCACTGAAAAACTCATCAGTGGTTTGCCTAAGTGGAGTTATGGGAGAAAGAGCAATGGACTGCTGCCAAGTCCTGGTTCTGCCATTAATGAGCTGTGCAACTGTGGATGAGGTATCTCACTCTCTTGGGCTTCAAGCTTCCCATCTACAAATTTAGGGAGTTGAATGGAAGACGCTCTAGGATATCTAGGTTTCTATAGCTTTCTTCTTTATACTGTTTGGGGGACATAGGAAAAAAAAAATCCAGCAAAATGTGGTCCTTGTCAATGCCTTACTTCACTGAAAGAATAAACATACACATACACACATTTGCCATGGATTGTATTCTCCTTGTTTATCACATTCCTTATTGCAGGAAGTTGAAGTTGTTTCTTGTTCTTTCCATGTCAGTGTCAGGCAGCACTGATTGTACAAATTTTAGTACACAGACTTTCTGATCTCTTTGGCTTTTCATTTAAATAAATACGAGTTGACATAAGAGCAGATTAAATTTGTTATAGTTTTCCTGTATATATTCTTGATCTAGAGGAACAACTGTAGGGCACAAGCCATTCCAGACCTAACATGTGATTATCCATTGTCCTCGCTGGTCTTCCAAGCTCTACTTCTAATGCCCTGTGTTCTAAAGTACCTCATTCCATCAGGACTCAGTACTACTCTTCAGCAGGTTCTTCTTCATCCTGGACTGAATGATATCTCCATGCCACTTTCATTGGTTGTAATTTTATACCAGAACTACAAAGAGCAAGTCAAATTTTTTCTTCTATGTGATAAGACCTCATATATTTGAAGATCGCCACCCATCCGTCTCAAGAAGTAGCATGCATGCATGTGGAATAAGTTGCCTTTCCTGGCTGAACTCATTTCTAGGGTTATTAACTTACAGAAGAGGTGTTTCCTAGGCTGAAAAAAGGAATACATTAGATTTAAGACGGGAAAGAAAACTGCCCTGTTCTCTGATCTCATGTTCTCTTGACCTGGCCTTAGAGGAGACCTATTAGGCAGGGTTAAAGAGGGCCTCTGCCATGTGGAGGCAGATTAGGCATTAGAGGGAGGTTCAAGCCTAGAGTAGGCTGGAAGTGAAGAAAAATAAGCAATGTCTTTTAAGCATATGACTTAATTCATGAAATCTCTGTGTTTATTTTCCATTTGTTATTGTGGGTCTTTATAAAAGTGTTAAATAGTCTAGTCTTATTTCAGTTTTTGCCACAGATTATGAAAAGCAAAGGATATGTCTTTTTTGGGGGTGAAAGTGTTATAGGGAGAAGAACAAAACAGTATGAGATGTGATTGATTTTGCTGTAATGTGCTAGGCACCCCAAGAGGAAAGGCATTATCAGTGAGCACAATCTGGGAGGTGCTGACCATGTGCTTCTCACCAATACAAGGTGCTCCTTCCAGTGCCGGCATCTTAAATTATGACCTTTATTTATGTACATTTAGACAACATTGTTTAAGAAGCTAGGTTGGGGGAGCAGGTGTAGCTCAGAGGTTGAGCGCCTGCTTCTCATGTATGAGGTCCTGAGTACAATCCCTGGAACCTCCTTAAAAAAAGAAAAAATGTAAGTTGGTGGAGAGGTACAAAATTCCACTTGCCTAATTGAATCAGCCAGTATGAGAATTCCTGGGCACTTACTATGGTAAGATGACTAACCAGGAATATTCCAGACACCCCACCCCTCCACACACACAGGAGAAATGAGGGACTTCTTACATCATTCAGGGTCTAACCTGAATTAGAAGATTAAGTTCACATAAATTATCTTTCTCTTTTAAGTGAAAATCTTCTTCACCACTTTGTTCCTGAATAATATGGCCATAAGCAATGGTGACTCAAGAAGCTTGAGCAGACAAGTTTTCAGGGAGCTTGGCATTTTGAATGGTGAATCATACTTCTATTTACTGCCTATTGATAGGTACAGAGCTAGTTCTGTGTATTACAAAGAAGAGGCCTCCTATACTTTGGGTTCATAAATCTGCACCCATTTTTTTCTCTCTCATTGCATTAAATTCTTCATTTCCCAATTAAAGATTGATTCATAATAATAAGGTCCTATCTGCAAGTTCACCTAAGTCTGGGAAATGTAAATTAGTGTAAATAATTAAATTTCTTCTATCATCTCATTGAAAGAATGGGAATGAAGGGTAAAAGAGAAACTGGGATGCTTCCTAGAAGAAATGCTGGGTTGCCACAGTGAGGGTATCAGGTTGCCAAGAGTGCAAATCAGAAGGCAGGTGATGGGTGAGATGGTCTCTGAGCCCTGGAACATGTACAACCCGCATCTCAACTGTGCTTGGGTGAAGGGCCCATGCAGAGGCCCTGCTAGCCCAAGGGAAGTGGCAGAACGAGCCCCCTACTGTGTTTTCTTGTGCATTGCTTTCCACCCGCCAGAAAGCACAAAGGACTAAGGCTCCTGCCGGTGATTGAAAAAAGGAGCTGAGTTTTAAGCATTTGACTTTAAAATGTACATTTCCTTCTATTTACATCTGCATATATCTTCCTACTTATGTGGCAGCTTAAATGCTTTATTTACTTTTTAAAGCTCTGCAATTGGCTTTTAAGTTGTGGTTACAGCTCCTGTCCTTTTCCAGATGTGATGCAATTGTACACAAACACATAAACAATTAAAATGGTGAGATGAGGTGGGGAAAAGGGCAATAAAAATGGTCAGAGTCAATTAAACCAGTGAAATAAAAAAAATTAAACCGTCGAATGGTATACACAATAACCCATATTTTATTATTTTCCCCTTACAACATTGTAAAAAATACATAAGCCCTTGATGTATGTATGTTTCCTTGAGAAAGGTGCTCTATGGCTCAGAGGCGGATTGGCGGCATGTGATGTGGGCAGCTGTAAGGTAAAAACATGTTTTCCCATAAAAAGCAGAGGAAATAGGCACATAAATTCCATATAAACTGTCAGTATGTCAGCTATGCTAACACTAGGGAAGCCGGCGCCCTGGAGCTACGCTAACTTATGCACCTTCATTTTTCAAACACACACTTCTTGAATACACAAAGCTAAGCTGCAGTCTGGCTACTCTTCCCCCCACCCCCCTTCTCCCATCTAGCAGCTGTACCCACACCCACTGCTTCAGCTATCTCTTGCTTTAAGAAAGCAAAGGCAGAGGGCAGGAGTAAAGTAAAAGAGGGAAGTGGGTATGGAGAAGTGACCCATACAAGTGTTTGTTCTCTTGGGCCAGCATAGCTTTTCCTGGGCCCTTTGTGTTAACAGCCAAATCCCATTGAAGGAGGATCTGGAGAGCATGATGGTGATAAGTCTGCCGTGGAAAACTGCGGGAGCACAGAGGGGACTGGGAGCTTTATTTATTTATTTATTTTTTTATTCCACTTATTGGTCCTTTGGGGATAAGTCCTAGGACATAAAATAAACTTCAGTTTATTTGAGAATAGTACCCAGGAGATAAAAACACTTTTCTCTTGCTGTTAACTCTATGTATAAAGTTATTGAAAGTTAACATAAAATAAATCTGAATCCAGGATCATGTGTTAAAGTGAAGCAGAGCCCAGGCCCCTTTTCCTTCTCCTGGGATGGTCCTGGTTTGCCTGTGTGTGTGAGGGGATGGGGTGGGGGATGAGGGTGGGAGGGAAGTCTACATTTTCAACTCCTATGTGCAAATTGTTTGGGAAACAATTTTATCAGATATCTTGTGAAATTCTAGCAAAGGTTAATTATCCAAACTCAAAATTCTCCTTATTTCATGACAGCTGATTATGTGTTTAATTCAGTCATGCAGGATCTGCATGTTGAAGACCCTGACTTTCTAAAGTGAACAAGTTTTCCCAAGCTTCTTGGACTTAAGTTTTTGTTTTTGTTTTTTGTTTTTTTAAATCAATTCACAGGGGCTAATGATCTTTATCTTCCAGTATCATAAGGCTGTTGTGCTTGCTAAATTACATAGTAAGTATGAATAATAGATATTGAAAAGTTTCATGTCATCTTCAGATGTGAGGAATTATCATAGTGTTTAGAAAAAATTATTATAGGATTTTGAAGGTGCATTTAGATAGCTTGAATCAGAATATACTTGCCTTTTTTTCATTAAATATGGAGTTCAAAGTTTCCACATTTAAAATGTGTCCACTCTCTCATGTAGGATTTTTTTTTTTTAAAGAAGGTACCAGGGGGAAGCGGATGTGGCTCAATGGATAGAGCCCCCATTTACCATATGGGAGGCCCGGGTTCACGTCC
>JAQZBX010054009.1:0-18761 GCA_029593785.1 Cabassous unicinctus | reverse complement strand
CTATCTACATTGACTCAAGAAGATATAGAAGATCTCAACAAACCAAATACTGGTAAAGAAAGTGACTCAATAATAAAAAATCTCCCCACAAAGAAAGGCTCAGGACTAGATGGCTTCACAGCAAGATTCTACCAAACATTCCAAGAAGATTTAACTCCAATTCTGTTCAATCTCTTCCAAAAAATGGAAGAGAAGTGAACACTCCCTAACTCATTCTATGAGGCCAACATCACCATCATATGAAAGCCAGATAAAGAGAGCAGAAGAAAACTGCAGACCAATATCTCTTATGAACATTGATGCAAAAATCCTCAACAAAATAGTAGCAAACTGAATCCAACAGCATATTAAGAATTACACACCGTGATCAAGTGGGATTTACTCCTTGTTTGCAAGGATGGCTCGACATAAGAAAATCAATTAATGTAATACTCCATATTAACAGAATGAAGAAAAAAGAAAACATATGATCGTCTCAATGCAGAAGAAGCATTTGACAAAATACACAACACTTTCTTGATAAAAACACTTAGAACATTAGGAATTGAAGGAAACTTCCTTGACATGATAAAGGGCATATATGAAAAGCCCACAGCTAACATCCTACTTAATGGTTAAAGACTGAAAGTTTTCCCCCTAAGATCAGGAATAAGATAAGGATGCTCATTGTCACCATATTATTCAAGAACTGGGAATTCTTGCCAGAGCAATTAGGCAAGAAAAAGAAATAAAAGGCATATAAGTTGGAAACAAAGAAATAAAACTTTCCCTATTTTCAGATAATATGATCCTATATACAGAAATCCTGAAAAATCCACAATAAAGCTCCTATAGCCAATAAATGAATCCAGCAAAGTGTCAGGGTACAAGATCAATATCTAAAAATCAGTTGTGTTTCTACACACAGGCAATGACCAATTAGAACAATAAAAAAAATTCCAGTTACAATAGCAACTAAAAGAATCAAAGTCTAGGTATAAATATAACTCAGGATGTAAAGGAGAAAACAAACAAAAATTGCTAAAACTAATTGAAGAAGACCTAAATAAATGGAAGGATATTCCATGTTCATGGATTGGAAGACTGACTATTATTAAGATGTCAATACTATCCAAAGCAATTTACAGATTCAATGCAATCCTAATAAAAATTCCAACAATCTTTTTTGCATAAATAGAAAGCCAATCTTCAAATATATCTGTAAGGGTAAGTGTCCCAGAATAGCTAAAGCCATCTTCAAGAAGAAGAATGAAGTTGGAGGACTCAGATTTCCCAATCTTAATACTTATTACAAAGCCACAGTAATCAAAACAGCATGGTGCTGACACAAGGACAGACATATAGACCAATGGAATTGAATTGAGAGCTCAGCCCTCACATTTATGGCCAAATGATTTTTGGCAAGGTGGCAAAAACTACTCAATTGGAAAGAGTAGTCTCTTGAATAAACAATGCTGGGAAAACTGTATCATCATTTAGAAAAGAAAGAAGGAGAACCCCTACCTCACACCATATACAAAAATCAACTTAAAATAGACCAAAGACCTAAATATAAAAGATAGAACTATTCAACTCCTAGAAGAAAACATGGGGAAGCATCTTCAGGAACCTGTAATAGGCAATGGTTACTTCAACTTTTCACCCAAAGCCCAAGCAACAAAAGATCAAATAGATAAATGGAACCTCATCAAAATCAAAGATGTTTGTTCCTTAAAGGACTTTATTATGAAAGTAAAACAACAACCTACACAATGGGGGTAAATATCTGGAAACAATATATCTGATAATGTTTAATATCTAGAATATAAAAACATATCCTTCAATTTAATAACAAAAAGAGAAACAACCCAATTTAAAAAGGACAAAAGACTTGAACTGATATCTCTCCAGAAACAATATACAAATGGCCAGAAAGCACATGAAAAGATGCTCAACATTATTAACTATCTGGAAAATGATAATCAAAACCACAGTGGGATACCATTTCACACCCATTAGAATGGCTGCTATTAAAAAAAGGAAAATAGCACATGTTGGAGAGGATGTGGATAAATAGGAATAGTCATTCATTGTGTGTGGCAATGTAATATGTTGCAGCCACTGTGGAAGAAAGTTTGGCTGTTCTTCAGAAAGTCCTAATATATGAGACAACATGGATGAATTTTGAAGACATCATTTTTGAGTGAAATAAGTCAGACAAAAAGGGACAAATATTATATGATCTCACTGATTTGAAACAATTAGAAAAAGCAAACTGATAGAGTCATAGTATAGAGTATAGGTTACCAGGGGATGGGGTGGGATAGGGAATGGGAAGTTAAGGCTTAGTATGTATAGGGTTCCTATTAGGAATGATGGAAATGTTTACATATTGGATGGTAGTTGATGATAGCACAACATTGTGAATGCAATTAACAGCACTGAAATATATACCTGAATATGATTACAAAGGTGAAATGTTAGATTGTATATATGGTAACAGAATAAAAAATTTTAAAAATCCATGGAATCCCCTATATTTTCTATGTGACTTTCCTGTAACCTAAAGCTTCTTTGAAGACAAAGCAAAAAAAAAATAAGACACTGGGGGAACTTATGGAAGAAATTGTCACTGTACATAAAAGACAATTGGTCTTACGGTGATGAAAGACACAATGAATAATTTTTTATAATTTTAAAATTTTATTATTTATTTTTGTATTTTATTTGTAATTATTATTATTGTTATTTTCTTATTTTTATTTGTTTATTCTTTTGGCTTTGTTTTGGGGGAGGCTTTGTTTTGGATCGCAGAAGGGTCACAACTGTGGCAGGGGAGGATCACTGGTTTCGGTTGTTGGTGATGGAGGCATATGTGGGGAGGGGTGCACCTGGGGCATGGCTCTGTGGCATATGAATATGTTCAAATGGTCATGGGGCATGGTCTTGGTAGGTGACCACATGATAACCAAAAAAATATTGAATTCCCATCCTGGGAAGTACTGCTACATTCTCTAATAGAGTGGCGAGAATCCCCTGAGTACATGGGCAGTGCCTAGTGAAGGAGGACACACCATTATGCTAGGCCCTTGATATTGATAGCTTTACTTATGAACTTTTTCTTGTGAAATTGAAACTTAGTCTAGTGTTATATATTGCCTAAGAGTTACCTCCTGAAAGCCTCCTTGTTGCTCTAAGCCATACTCAGCATATAAATGCACTACCTTCCCCCTCCCCCGCCCACCCGGGAGTGGGACATGACTCCTGTGGATGATCCTCCCTGGCACGAAGGCATTATTGCCAAGCACCAACTGGCAATGCATCTGGAAAAAGACCTTGACCAAAAGGGGGAAATATTAAATACTAATGAGTTTTATGGCTAAGACATTTCAAAGCGAGTCAGGAGGTCATTCCAGAGGTTATGCTTATGCACATCTCAGGAGGATCTCATTGACTGCCACAGTAAACAGTGCCTTAAACAGCAGGTCTCCTGAGGGCTCTAGGGACATCTAGACACTGTAAGCAGGGCAGACAATCTCAGGAATTTGGCACCCTGTTAGTGGGCCTTACTTTGGAATGCATGCTCCAGAGTCTAACAGAGTTAGACTCATTTATAGTTTCCCTAAACATGGCTCTTCTGCCCCTTTTATTTGAACCTATAATTAGCACTATACTTGTTAAATATATATCTCAGAGACTTAAATCTTTGGTCTGTTCATGTGCTGGTTGAGCCCTGCCCTGAATCTCAGCAGAGTTGCAACACCTACTCTCCAGTTTATTGGACTTGCCCAGGACAACTAACAAAAGGATGATTATGGACAATGTTCATCCCAAATAACAGAGAGTATTTACAACTGCAAGCAAGACAGTTCCATCCATCTGCCCTGTGGGTTCTAAGCCCCCTCTCAATCAGAAACAGAGTGGGCATCACCACCCCAAAATCCTCAAGATTGAGGAATGAACAAACATAAGAGGGAAATGCAACTATGGACTAGAGTATACTTATTATTATTCTAGTAATGGAAGAACATGTATTATTTATATAAAGTCAGTGGCCACCAGAGGTTCTGAGGGGAGGGAGAGGAAAGAATATGTGTAACATGGGGATATTTTGGGGACATGGGAATTGTCCTGCATGATATTGCAATGACAGATACAGGCCATTATAAATTTTGTCAAAACCTATAAAATTGTGCAGGGAAAAGTGTAAACTATAATGTAAACTATAGTCCATGGTTAGTAGCAATGCTTCAATATATATTCATCAATTATAACAAATGTACCACGCTAATAAAAGATGTTGTTAATGTGGGAAAGTGTGGGAAGAGGAGGGGTTGGGGTATATGGGAATCCCCTATTTTTTGATGTAACATTTATGTAATATAAAGCTTCTTTAAAAATTAAAAAAATATATACAAAAAAATCCATGGAACTTACTACACAGTGAACCCTAAGTTAACCATGGACTTTAATTAATATTACAATGATAAAAATGCGCTTTCATCAATTGTCACAAATATTCTAGACCAATGCAAGGTGTTGGTGGTGGAGTGGTCAATGAGAATCCCATATTTTATGCATGATTGTTTTGTAATCCACAACTTCTCTAATAAAGAAAATAAATAAATGCCACATTCCAGAATTATTGCATGAGGACTTCTGAAAGAGATTTTACAATGATCTTTTAATGCCAACCTCAATGGAGTATTTTCTGGTTAAAATTTGTAGCAATTTCCCTTATAATTTGATTCTTTCAAATTAATTTCCCAATCTTTCCAAATAAATGTCAATTAATCCAATGTTTAAGTATGGCATACTAGCAATAAAAAGTAAGAGCAAAAATATTTTTCAAGGGATGTACTATAGTTTAGAAAAAACTTTGAAATAATATTGTAAATTACATTTAAGCAATCTATCTGATACATTCTTAAACCAGATTGATAAATATTGAAATATTTACTATCCATCAGTAATTTTAAATATTTACCTAATTGTATAGTTAATTAACTATTTTAAATGAAAGAAGTAGATGACATGATTCTCCTTTTAATTTTTGCCATGATAGGCTTTATAGCCTATCATGTCCCAGAGTTTTGGAAAAGTTGGTAGAAGTTTCTACCTGTCTAAGTCTAGCCATGGCTACATACACCCCACAATTGTTGGCTCTCAACTCTTGGTGAAAATGCCAAGGGCTCATTTTTCTTCCTTTACATTGGTTCTGAGTCTAATCTTAATGGAAAACTAACCTAGAAGCTGGTGAAAATAAGGTTGAATTTATAGGTTTATATGTTGAATGGAACGACCTGCTATTTCCACTGCTTTTAGAGCACCTTATAACAAGATAACTGGAGCTAGAAAGTATGTCTTAAATTCAACTCTACATTCAAATAATCTTTTGGTTGATAAGATGTTATATTACTGCCTCCCCCTTCTGCCATCACAATAATGACATTTATAGCTACTTGGGTTTCTAGACCAGTAGAGATTCTAACATATTGCAATATTTCACAATTTGAAAGTATTATATATATTTTTGCCTTTCTTTGAAATGTCAAGGATAGTAAACACAATTCTAACTCAAAATCTTAGTTTTAAGAGAAAGCAAAGCACGCTTAAATGTGTATCAATTTTCAGTATGAACGATAAAAGGAAATAATATTTAAAACATAAAGTTACTTCCTTCCTTCTAAAATCCTCATTTGAAACAAATGTGACATTATGCTTTGTAATAGAACTTGAAAAACAATATTCTTTCAAATCTGCTAAAATCTACCTTTTTCCCCAAAGTTAAGTTTAGTGGAATACTTCTTCTCATAGTAATTTTGGGCAACAACCATTGGCCTAGTCGTCTTGGCAGTATGCAGGGTTGGGCATCTTAATGGGTATAGCATGGCTAAATGAATCATTTTTCTGAATGAACCTTTCTAAATTATGTGTGTGTGTACAAATGTTATAAGGATCTTCATTTTCTGCATTATAAATTTCTGTACTGTTAAAAATAGCTTTTTAAAATAATAAACACACAAAAAAGAAAGTAGCATGGTCCATTGTACTGTCTTTTGAGACCAGTGGTCTTCAGATCTCTTCCAGGAATGGTGTGTCCTATTTGATGAATTAGGTAAGACATTTAGGCATGTGCTTAGTGAAGAATATCTGTAGGAATGTCTTCTTCTCTAGAATTATGTTCTCTTCCTTGGTTTGCTTTCATTTTCTACTTCCTGATACTTCTCAGAGCTTTAGATTTCACTGTTTTGGAATTCATCTCTTAAATGATTGTGACAATTTGAAGTTTTGTGAATCCCACAAAAGATTATATTCTTTGAACTAATCCATTCCTGTGGGTATGGAACCCTTTGATTGCATTAGTTAGGACATTTGATTGGAATATGTCAGTAAGGCTTGACCTGGGCTGAGTCTCCACCCACTTGCTAGGATCATATGTAAACTGAGAATTGGAAGCAGAAACACACAGAGAAAGAGAGCTGCCATTTTTACCCTGCCAAGTGAGAAAGGATTCTAGGATGACCTGCAGTCTCAGAAAAGACAAAGAATCTCTAAGAGGCTGAGAGAGAGGTCCTGGAGGCTGGAGGCTGGAATTGGTGGAGGGAGCACAGAGTCACAGAAAGAGATCCTTGAGAGACTAGGCCCAGGAGCAGCTCAAGGCTGAAGAGAGGGGCCCTGCCACATGCTTGATTGCCCACAGCTAGGCTAGGGAAGATAGTGGTCTGGAGGAGAAGGCGGAGACCCAGACAGAGAGCCACCATTTTGCCTTAGCTTGTGTCATGAGTTCAGGATCTGCCAACAGCTGACCTTGGTAAAACAGCATCTCAGATGATGACTTTATTTGGACATTTTCAAAGCCTCAGAACTGTAAGATTTTACCCTAAATAAATTCCCATTATAAAAGCCAATTCATTCCCAATATTTTGCATCAGCAAACTAAAACAATGATTGAACAAATATTAATTGAACACTTGCTATACATATGTGTATACAAACACATATACTAGGCCCTGTGCCAACCTTTTCCAAACTTAATTCTTTCAATAGTCCTTTAGAGTAGAAATTGTTTGCTCATATAAAAAATTAGAAATGGAGGTTCAGAAATAAATGACTTGTTGGAGCTTGCTGCTCTTAAATAACTGCATTGCTATTAGAATTTGCATCTCTGAGTCTCATTACAAATACTTCTCTTGGTTCCATCCCAGGAGCTTGGGGCTTGAGTCACACAAACATCAAAATATTCCAATCATAGGCTTAAGGATTATAATCATCAGATAAACCTTGCATAGTTCACCACTTGGATGTGCATGTGCAGTATTAAAGTATGCAAGAAAATCAATAGTTTAGAAAAGAAGAGAAAATGGCACCAGATATGCTTTGTTGCAAAAATATATCCTCCCCTTCTTGAAATAAGTGTATTTTCAGAAAAATATCTATAATTTAGTGTCTGGAACAAAAAGTGAAATACAATAAAATCTACAGTTAGATGTGAATAAAATTGTTAGATTGGATAATCCAGTATCATAGTGTTGGCATATTTCCCAATCAAAATATATATGCCCAATAAAAACAGATACATTGCATTGAATTGAAATCAGTGAATTTTCATATTAAGCTTGAGAAAGAAGCTTAAGAGATTCAAACTTTGAACAAAAGATTCCTTTCTTTTAAGAGTTCTGAAACAGATCTTGAAATCACAATAAAAATATGGTCAACTCCAGTGTGTCTAAACAAATGATGGTTGAAAACACATGTAATTTTATAGTTTAGTATTAAAATCTTAAAATGCACACAAGAAACAAATCAGTAGACTATAGAGTTTGCTTAGTACAGTGTAGGTTAACATAGGGGCTGCACTATGAGAGATTTTCTCAATAAAAACAAGCATTATATAAAACCAATTCACTATATTTTGGGTTCAGTAGAACTTTATTACAAGAAAATTCACTAACATGCCATTCCAATACCGCATCATCTCAAATTATTTACCTTTCACGCAGGACTACCAGAATTTGAAATTTTATCATGCAATACTTTGAAATGTTTTCAATTCAGTATTTTTAGAAAGTGAAATCCACCTATCTGTGCAAATGGACTGCCTCACTCTACAGAAGTCTTTTTACGCACACATGGATTGTTAAAGAAATTCAGAAGTTCAGTAGTAGAAGAAATTCAACGGTGTGGGGCATGACTCTTGGGGATGAGCCTCCCTGGCACTGACAGATTATCAAAAGCCAAATAACAATGCATTTGGAAAAAGACCTTGACCAAAAGGGGGAAATATTAAATACAAATGAGTTTTTTTGGCTAAGAGATTTCAAAGTGAGTAGTGAGGTCATTCCAGAGGTTATGCTCATGCACATACCAGCAGGATCTCATTGGCTGCCACAGTAAACAGTGCCTCAAACAGTAGGGCTCCTGAGGGTGCTAGAGACATATAGACACTATAAGCAAGGCAGACAATCTCAGGAATTCAGCATCCTGTCAATGGGCCTTACTTTGGAATTTATGCTCCCCAGTGTAACAGAATTAGACTCATTTATAGTCTCCCTACATATTCTTCTTCTGCCCCTTTATTTGAAGCTATAATTAGCACTATACTTGTTAAATATATGTCCCAGAGACTTAAATCTTTGGTCTGTTCATGTGCTGGTTGAGCCCTGAATCTCAGGAGAGTTGCAGCCAACACCTACTCTCCAGTTCACTGAACTCATCCAAGCAATCATTTTAAAGGTTAGTAGAAATATGAATGGATTCAACAGTTCATCATATTTCTGGATGTTTCTCATCTGAGAAAGGGAGTAAATCCCAGGTAAAAACAGACCACAGGCTACTTTAGTTTCTAAAGTGGGAAGATGCAGCGTCTTATTTTTTAACATTACTAAGAACATCTTTGATATTTGTTTTCTACCTTGTGCTAAACAATACCATTTCTTTTAGGATACATGACATATTTTACAAATATTTTAATTATTCTTTGAAGATAAAAAGGGGGCAGATGGGATTCAGGGATGGATGAATATTTAAAAGAGCAATTAACCTAGAGCCCAACTCTCAAATGGTACTTCCAACTGGCAACCTAAAACTCATTTCTATTTCTAATCTTTCAAAAGACTTGTGAAGTAGATTAACTCAGTACTTGATCTAGTTTTCAAATAAAGTTATCTCCTCCTTTTCTAACATCTTTTGAGAAGGCAGACAGTAAACGTTTTAGGCAACTTAAATTTACTCCACCAAGTACCACAATTAAAAAAACTTAAAAATAGATAAAATTGTTGAAGGCAGCACAGTGAAGTAGAAAGAGTTTGAGATGTGTTCTTTGAAGATATGCATTCTAGTACCGACACTGCCACTTGCTCTTCGTATGTCCTTTAGTAGAACCTTCTGTGAACTTAAGTTTTTTTTTCACCTATAAAATGGAGGATGAATTAGAAATTTGGAGGTCCTTTATATCACCTTTACAAAAGAAAATTTCCTTAAAATTCTCCTGCGTTCTTAAACAGATTAAAATGAATGTAATTTAATGTTTTCTTGGTGGCTGAGGGTCATCAATAGAACATTTAACTAGAGAAACAGTCAAAGGCCACTGAGTTTGTAAGGTCTATTGGTTCCCACATAAAATGGCTCCAGGCTGCTGGGTATTTGTATAAGTGGTTGTGTGTGCATGTGTTTGTGATACCTCTCTTTGTTTTCAACTATTATTGCATGGTGTTGTCACTGTGACTTTTTTTTTTATAACTTGCTGCCTTGTTTGAAATATTCTTATTGTAGGGTAAATATATCTGCCTCTTCTATAAAATTGGTTGCAATTGCCTCAGACAACAACAACAAAATATTTGGCTTGTTGAAGTTACCAGAGTTTGATTGATGGATAAATAAGATATTTTTCTACACTCTAATAAACAATATAGCTCAAAAGTAAATCTCTTGCACTATAATTATGAGTCCATTTTCTTTTGCTCTATCCTCTGAAGAAATTGAAGGACAGCTTTAAGTGTCCTTTCCTTAACAATACCTACTTGAAGATAGTTTATTAGGTCATGAGAGAACCACCTTTTCCCACCATCTAGAAGGGTCTCAACCTTTATTTGTGTCATATTTTCCAAATGACTAAACTTTTTCATTATAACTTTTACATGCCTTTTGAGCTGTCTGGCTTGAAAATTGAAATTGCAGTCTTTTAATATTTTCATTTCTGTTAAAATATCTTAAAGTGATGTTACCACTTTTGATAATATTGCTATTTTACTGATAGTTAATATGAAATAAGGAAGTTTAAGCATTTCACCAAAGTTTACCAAATTAGGGGTACTGAGTAAACCATGTTCTTTCTATTAGAATTGGTCTTTTAAAGAGTCTCTCTCTCTCCTTCTCTCTCTCTCACTTTTTCAGGTGGAATATTGGAACAGTAAACTTGGCTCGGGACACCAGAATAATTTTCCTATGTGTTGCTTCTAAGGCTTATATTGGTAGTTTAAATTCTTTCTGATATATCAAACTGATGTATGGGGCTGTTTTCTGAAATCAAGGTCATAAATTTCAAGCAAGAAGCCTCTTCCTTTTCCTCCAGTGCAGCACCTTCAGAAGTCTCCTCTTACATTATGGGTGTTTGTAAGGTAAACGCACGTGGGGTTGGGTGTCTGGTCTATAAAACCCTGGCACTTCCAGTCAATACTTTGGGTGATGATCATCCCTCTGTTTGAAATATATGCTTTAAAATAACACAGTTTAATCAATTTGTAGAGTTCAATCTACTCTACTCACACTCAATAAAAAGACAACTTTGATCGAACCTCATTTGTTTTATGCACATGGATGAAATTATAGTAATATGCCCTGCTCTTTTGACCAGCATCATTTCCAATAAATTCTCTCCACACCTAAGGTTCTAGTGTGAAATCCCAAGGTAGTTTTATATCACAACCTTCTGTAAAATGAATTTATACCTCAGTTTCTGAAATCCTATTTGTTCCTCAACTCTTTCTCGCTTATTCTGACGTGGCATAGGGGAGCAATTTGTTTTCTTTTTCACTCTCTCCTCTGACATCTATGAATATTTGGCTAATATTGCGATCAATGTCCCAGAAATAGTGTGTAGGGACTGAAAGAAGTGACTGAATATCTGTTAGAAATTCTACACAGATTTTATAGATCTATCTAGAAGCTGATATTTAGGTACAGAAAAAAAAATAACCTTTATAAAACTTACCAAACCAAAATAACATTTTATAGGCATTTTTCCAAGTAATATTCCTTAGGATAAAATCTTTTTCTTAGATTCACCGAACTCACTTTTTTGAAGCTGTCTACATAGCAAGGGATGATGGGAAATTATTCAGAATTATATGAAGATGATGATACATGAATAGCATCTTCTTGCATTAGGATAAAATTTCCAGTAGCATATGTGGCTTGTTGAGATAAATTCCCTAAGTTTAAAAGTGTGACTAATGAAAGAATTCTTCAAGCATACTCAAACATACTACAAAATAATTATATATATTATTATATTTTTCATATATTATCTCAAAAATTGTGCATATGTGTGTTTTTGTGTGTGTGTACAGGGAAGAAACAGTGGTAGTGATAGTGAATCTAGTAAGCCAAATATTTGAGTTGTTCTTCCAAAAGTAGGGAAATTGATTTATGCAATAATTTGCTATTAAAACTCAAATAAGTCTAACATGCTTAGGTTTTCTCCCATGTTTGTCAATTGTTGACAGCTGTCAGCTTACAAATATGCTTCACTTATCTAAGCGTCAGAAACACTGCATTAGTATCTTCAGAAAATCTGCTGTGAAAGCTGCAGTTTTACTGTCCCAAATCAATTACTGCATTCTTAAACTTGTAGTGTATTCATTTGCTGGCACTGAGGCAGCCAGAGGGAGGGTATCGATTGGAGTATAATGTCCTGTGTAGCAGGAGAGAAAGAGGAAGAGTTTTCTGCTTAATGGGTTGGTATTAAGTAGGTGGGAATGACTTCTAATTAGCCAACAATTGCAGCGTTTTCCAGTTTCCCTCCTTTCCCTCCTCCTGATGGTCACCAGCTGCCAATCTGTCCCCCCCTTTTTTTATTTTATTTTATCAAATTTGGAGTTCATTGTTCACTGCAGTAAGAGCCTTTGTTAAAGAAAGAGGGCTCCCAGGATCTCAGCTGCCTGGGTACAGCTTGCTGTCTACGATGAGTAGCAACTGTCAGTTTATTTTATCTCAACCTTTTTATCATTCCGCTGAAACTGATCGACTGAAACCACCTGAGAGACCTGAGGATTCAGTACCTACAAGTCATTAGCTAGGAATGCACAGACTCTTACCTCAGAGTAAGTCAACCAAACACTTCCTGGACCACAGTCCACTTTAACCCCGTGTTTCCCCACCAATTCTGTCCCTTTTTGGCATTTGAAGCTGATCAATGGGAATTTGATTCCTTTGATGTTCAGTTATATAAGTCAGAATAGCGTGCTTTGGCTAAGGGATGAGGATGATGTCACTTCTACAGGCTTCCTGATAGTGATATCACTAATATGGGGGTCATAATTTCATCCACAGCAAAAGTGAATGTGAAGTCAGAGAGTATATTGCAAAGTGACTTTATAGCATCAGGTCTTAAATTCCATTCTTCACAAACATCGAGAATACCAGAAGGGAACTCTGTTTGAGCCTGTGGGTGATCCGTAATATAGCCTCCATTGGGGGTATCCCATGTTTCATTTTTAGAGCTAAGTAAAGAAAATTTTCCACACACTATAATGGTATATTCAAAGCCCCTTTTAGAGGAACCATCCTTCCTGTTATATCCAGAATGCATATAAATATAATGGCATGAAGAGAATATTTATCTCTTCAAAGAAATACTTAGCGAAATGTTTAATGAAAGATTTAATGAAAATCCATGACTGATGATGTGATTGAGAAATGATACTGCTTTATGCCACTTAGTATTGTGGAGTTGTGACTATGTGGTATTTAACTACTTTACAACATGGGTATGTAGGCTTCTTTAGAAAGTGAAATTTTAGAGATGTTTAGAAAAGAGGAAAAGCAACTAAAGAGAAAAGTAGAATATTATTTCTGATAAATAATATGAAATAATAAAGCAATTGATACAGGGTGGGCATTAGGGAAGAAAAGAGTTTAATAAATTTTGACTTATTTTTAAAACAGATATCTAAAGGAGGCGAATGGATAGACACACTGATATAAAGTTCTTTCCATATTTCATATGTGAATTTACAATAATGTTTAAGCAGTATTAAGAAATGTTATCTGAGCCCCATTAAATGAATTTATGCATATTAATGAGGAAAAGCTAACATTTATTTTATCACTGTAAAATATTGGAAAACTTAAAGGTAGGTTCTTACATAGAAGTATCATGTGGTGAGCTTGATACTGATTCAATAAGTTTGTGGCAAGGTCTTAGAACATTCACTCATTAAAAAAAAGCCCCATCACTGCAGGTAATTTTGAATCAGGTGTCCTTGAGGAGAACCTGGAGAAATTGCCTAAGGCTTATTGTGATGTTTAATTTTCCACAGGGTGTCTTCAAATAATTGTATAAAAACAGAATATGCCACAAAATATCTTGTCACCAATGAACATTTCTAATTTCAATGTCATCTTTTCTCATAAGAATATCCCATATGTAATTTCTTCAAAATCATTAAAACATGAAATAAGCTAAACTAGAAGCACAGTAGAAAATACCAGCATGCTTCATATGTAGTGAGTGTTTTGTCAACTCTTGATTCAATGTTATATATTCTATGTCACAATGTAAATTATGCTTCTTACTGCAGGTTGTAGTAAAAAAAAGCCACAGATTTATAGTTGATTCTTCACACAACAAAGTGATCTTTTAGACAAGTCAATTAGATTCCTCTTCTCAAAGCCCAGGGACTATCTTCCATTGCACGTGGGATACAATCTAAAGTCATCACTGTGGCCTCCAAGACCTAAATGAACAGGCTGCCCCTCAGACTTCAGTTCTTACCTCTCTTCCCCTCACTCAGTTTGCTCCAGTCATACTGGTCTTATTGCTGTTTGTTGCTTGAATAAGACAAGCTTTACCTGGATATTTTCTCTCCGTCTTCCTAGATATTCACAGTTTGCTTCATCATTTCAATCAGGTTTCTCTTCAAACTATGCCTCTTTTGAGAGTTTTCTTCAGACCTTCTGTTTAAAATAGCTATCCTCAACCTCACTTTATATCCTCTTACTCTGCTTTATTTTTTATCTTTGCAGCACCCATCACTATTTCTAGTGGACGTTATTCTTTTTTGTTGTCCACCAGCATCAAAGCCTCCTTTTCCATGTTTAAGAACTTTCTTACTTTATAAATTTAAAAGGAAAATGGAGACTTCTCACTGCAGTTGTTGAAAACCAAGACACTTTCCCAGCTTCCCTTGCATCTGGGGCAGTGGAAGCCAGTGACTTGTTAAAGGCTCTGCAGAATCCAACCTGGCAAGGGATGGCATCTCAGGCAGGATTCTGTATTGTAGAGTTTACTTAATAGCCATCCTGACAAGACATTAATCTGCCAACGTATATGCAATGGTTAATTTTTGTATTGACATTTTTTTTTTTGCTGTTATATAAACATGTTTTAGTATCTACAAACCTGAAAGACTTGGCTTCTACATTTCTATTTATAGAATAGAAAAGTAGGTACTTTTGTATTCTTTTTATCTACTCTACATAAATATTGATGTGGATCTAATAATAATTTAATTATGCTTTCAATTGGATCATTTTTGAATATAGATTATGTTTCATTTACAGGTATTTTACATTTGCCTTAATTTTAGTTTATGGCTTGGTACTTCTCTCTTTTTGCCTCAAACTGATGTGTGAGGGAGGAAAGAAGAAGTACTGAAGACAGAGCAATAAGTTGGTTTTGTTCTACCTATCTTTTATTATAAATTTTATTTTTATTGACATGTACTGAGAAGCTACCCAGTAGAAAGCTGATAAATATATATATAAAGAAAAATCCCTATGTTAGATACAGAAAATGACAGTGTTCTGCATAATTATCTATGCAATTACACTTGCACATGCTTGAAAATTTTTAGCCAGTGATGCTTAATAACATTTGCATGGTTAAATGAGACAGCAGAAACAACTGGAAGGGCCTTGGGGCATGGTCATCTATTTAAGCATCCACTTGGATTTTCAACATAATTAGTCATATAATTGTGTGCCTAAACTTAGTAGATTCATGTAGGTAATTATAAATTATTAAAAAGCAGTGCTTGTAATATTTTGCTCTCTATTTCCTGCCAATCAAATTACTGAGGAATATTGTATATTCACGTTTTCATCTTGTAAATTTTCAAATAGTATTATAAATTAAAGCTTGGATGAAGGTAAGTGAACAAGTGAATTCATTCAGATGAGTAGTAAAAATAGCTATTTGGACATCCATACTTTTAGAGACTATTCCTATGATCAAATAGAAATGTCAGTCTGTTTATCTTTTCCTACTGTATTAGTCAGTCAAAGGTGTGCTGATGCAAAATACTAGAAATCTGTTGGCTTTTATAAAGGGTATTTATTTGGGGTAGAAGCTTACAGTCACAAGGCCATAAAGTGTAAGTTACTTCCCTCACCAAAGTCTGTTGCCATGTGTTGGAGCAAAATGTCTGCCAATGTCTGCAAGGGTTCAAGCTTCTTCCTCTTAAGGCTACATAGTCCCAGCTTCTTCCAATATCAGCTGTAGGCTGGGATAAGTCTTGTCTCTCTCGGGCTCATTTCTCTCTGGGCTCAGCTGTTCTGCTCTCTCCAAAAGGCCAGCTGTAAACTATCAGGCAAACAGTTCATCTCTCTTCCTAGGGCCTCTGCCATGTCTATTGAAGCCTTCTCTCTTTCCTCACATATCTGCTTCTCTGTGTATTTACTTCCTGGGGTCCAAGCATCCAAAACTCGAATTAACTTCTCTGCTGTATAGTTTTCTCTGAGTCCCAGCCTACCAAGGGGATGGGGACTCAATGTCCTACTGGTGTGGCCCAATCAAAGCCTTAATCATTATTTAATCAAGTAAAAGTGAGACCTATTTGATTGTATTTAATTGTATTAATTGTATTTATTTGATTGTATTTAATACAAATAAGCCCAGAGGAACAGTCCAGTTTACAAACACAATCCAATATCTATTTTTGGAATTCATAAACAATGCCAAACTGCTACACCTACTAAGATTTTTATTTAAAAATATCATTTCATTTGCTCATGTTGTATTCAACACAACTATTTTTTTCTATTCTGATAAAAGGAAATTAATACCTAATGGCTGGACATAATAGCTTCCTGTTGTATAGTTTATTTGTTCCTTTTCATAATCTTAGCAGGTGGTGGTTAAAACTTTAGCCAAATAAATCTAAGCAGCAAAAATATTAAATATTAACCTAAAAATCTGGGCCATTTTGACCCAATTATCCAATTCTCCTCTTCCTGAGTATTGATTTTTCATTTTGTTTGTTTGTTTTTGTCTTGAATATTGATTTTGAAGCTTGACTTCATTTTTCTTCATTGTTATTTTAATATCTGGATTATCAATATGTGGAAACTTGAGGAAAACTGTATATCCCCCCTTCAGGAACTTATCATCTAATAATGAAGGCTAGAAGAACTTGAAAATGTTGAACTAAACTTCCTTTGGTAAGAGTACCAGATACATTTCACTAGTACTGTTACTGGTACAATGAAACAATACTCTTAATTCATTAAGATACTAAAGGCTAAAATTAACCAGTCTTTTTTTCTCATTTTTGGGTGCCTGATTCCATGTTAGAAGATCCAATCCTTTACTGCCATAGAACTTTAATGAGCTAACTTCAGTTTTCCCTGTTGGTTTGACAAAGTTCAAGTTTGTTGACCTTAAGGGAATGATGAAGAACATCTATATGCACAAATATTTAATTGAATGTTAGAATGAGGTGAAAGGAAGAAAAAATCCGAATGCATTGCAGTGTTGAAGGATTTGGAATAGTAAATATTGGTCAGAGCTTTTAATATTTATTTCATTGCTACACAATGAGGATTCAGAAAACAGATGGGTTAGGGACATTCACAGTGATTCAAGGATTCCTTTCAGAAGGTCAAGATACTGATCTGGATGGACTGACATATACTACAATGAATAAATACATTGGTATTTCTTCCAATAAGATTCTTGTTCAATATTTCCCATACTGAACACTTAGTATCCAGGTAGCGGACATTATCCATAAGAAGGGGAAATATGTATCAAACTATTGAAATTCAAGAAAGTCATCAAATAAAGCATTATAAATGAATTATAGTTTATAAAACAATATTTATTGGGAAAAGCTTTTATTTTTCTATTAATTATGCTAAGGAATCTATATTATAAAAAATGTATCCTTGTCTGCGAGTGAAAAATATAGGGAGTACATCATGTTGAGTGAAATAAGTGAGACCCAAAGGGAAAGATGCTGTGTGATTCTGTTTAAATGAAAGAGAATACATAGTGGGGGAAAATAGAGTTCAGGATACCAGGGGCAAGGGTGGGAAAAAATAGGGGAGTTAATGTAAAATGGATGATAGGAAAGTTCTGGTAATGGGGGGTGGTGAGGGCAGCACAACATTGTAAATGTGATTAATCCCACTGAATTCTATGCTTGGCAGTGGTTGAGATGGGAAAGTTTATATTGCATATGTTTCCGTAATTTAAGAAAAGAGACAATGACAATTAAATGCAATACATGATCCTGGACTGGATCTAATAATGGAGAAGAAAAGGCCCAGGAGGACATTATTGGGACATCTGTAAAAAATGGAATATACACTCTAAGCTCTATATCAATGTTAAATTTCTTGAATTTGATAACTGTTCTTAAAGTGCTCACATAAGTAAATATCCTTGTTCTTAGAAAATGTACATGGAAGTATTAAGTGTTCAAGGTATATGATGTATAAAACTTACTCTCAAATGTTTAGAAAACAGATACTTAGATGGATAGATAGATGATGGATAGATGGATAGATAAATGGATAGATAGATGATGGGTAGACAGATGGGTAGATAGAAAGAATGTTACAGCAAACGTGACAAAATGTTAAACGTTGGTGAATATGGATATCTGGGTGGGGGATATGTTGGAGTTCTATGTATAGGTTTTGTATTTTTTTGGCAACTGTTCTTTAAGTTTGAAATTATTTCAAAATAAAAAGGTTTAAAAACATACAGGAAGAACAGCATGAAAGAATTTAAAGAAAAGTAAATCACAAGGGCATAGATATAATTTTTGATTGCTGTTGTGGTTAAAAATGTATGAATTCATAATAATGAAAATATCAATATGAGGGAGAAAATATCCCTTATAATACCCCAAATCAGAGAAAATTTAGAAATAATTAAAAGCGAGGAAGATTTGTGCTTTCAATGTGTACATGTTTTGAACACGTCACTTTGTTCAGAACATGACACCTCATGTCACTGTGTTTGGAAGAAATCTTGTGGGTACAAAGTCACCAGAATTTCTCCTAAAGGAGCCTTACCAAAGAATATTTAAATACAAAGGAAATGGGATCTTTTTGCATCCCAGATTCAGTGTTAGAAAATGTTTAGGTAAATTGGCCGAGTATTTGGAATCTGTGACCACAAGTAAAAGGATGTAGAGGGAAGACTCCTCATTGGGAATGAGACAAATGTCGACAGGTGACAAGGTTCTGCCAGAACTTCAAGCCCTACTCTTTTACCAGCACAACTCCAGCATTTACTCTGATTTTGTTATAGTTTATCCAACCAATCCATT
>JAQZBX010054008.1:0-18739 GCA_029593785.1 Cabassous unicinctus | reverse complement strand
GGAAACGACTCTACAACCAATTACTGGGTCCAGTGCCCAGTTTTGAGCAACCAGCAGGACAACTCTAACAATCAAGGGTGAGCCACAAATCAAAGAGCTGTGATAATTCATAGCCTCCTGCCACTAGAACCCTATAAAAGAGAAAGACATAGAGCATCTAAGTAAAATACAACCTACCAGATGCCTAAACATCAACAAAAAATTACGAGCCATACTAACAGGAAATGTAACAATTATAAATATATATTCGCCTAACAGCAGAGCCCCAAAATATACAAAGCAAATAATGACAGATTTGAAGGGAGAAAGTGACAATTCTATATAAATATTAGGAGACTTTAACACACCACTTGCAATAATGGATAGAGCATCTAGTCAGAAGATCAATAAGGAAGTACAGGACTCTAATGATACACTAAACAAACTAGAACTAACAGACATATATAGAACACTGTACCCAACAAAAACAGAATATACATTCCTCTTGAATGCACATGGATTATTCTCCATGGATACACCATATGTTGGGTAGTAAAACAAGTCTCAATAAATTAAAGAATATTGAAATCATACAGTGGATATTCTCTGACCACAATGGAATGAAGCATGAAATCAGTAACAGAGTGAGAAATGGAGAATTCACAAATATGTGGAAATTTAATGACATATTCATAAACAATCATTGGGTTAAAGAGGAAATCAGAAGCAAAATTAGGAAATTTCTGGAGGACTATGAAAAGAAAAATGCAGCATACCCAAACTTATGGGATTCAGTGAAGGCAGTGATGAGATGGAAATTTAGAGTTCTAAATGCTTATACTTAAAAAGAGAAAAGACTTCAAATCAGAGACCTAAATTCAAAACTGAAAGATATTGAAAGAGAAGAACAAAGTAAACTCAAAGCAAGCTGAAGGAAGGAGATAACACAGAGTGGAGATAAGTGAAATAGAAAAAAAAAAAAATAGAATCAACAAAACCAAAAATTAGTTCTTTGAAAAGATCATTCAAATTGACAAACCTTTAGCTAGACTAACAAAGAGAAAAAGAGAGAATACAAATAACTAAAATGAGAAATTAAAAAGGGAGAAATTACTACAGACCATGCGGGAATAAAGAGAATACTGTGAACAACTGTGCACCAAATAATTAGATAACCTAGATGAAATGGACACATTCTTAGAAACAAACTACCTACATTGACTCAATAAGAAACAGAAAACCTCAACAAACCAATTATTAGTAAAGAGATTGAATGTGTAATTAAAAAAATCTCTCAACAAAGAAAAGTCTAAGGCCAGATGGCTTAAGAGGGGAATTCTATGAAACATTCCAAGAATTAACTACAATTCTGCTGAAACTCTTCCAAAACAAGTGAAAAGGGAACACTCCCTAACTCATTCTATGAGGACAACATGACCCTCATACCAAAGCCAGATATAAAGATACCACCAGAAAAAAAAAACTACAGACCAATATTTCTTATGAATATAGATGCAAAGATCCTCAACAAAATACTAGCAAACCGAATTCAACAGTATATTAAATGAATTATACACTATGATCAAGTGGGATTTATCTCTGTATGGAAGGCTGGTTCAACATAAGAAAATCAATTAATGTAATGCACCACATTAAGAGAATGAAGGAAAAAAATCCCAAATAACCTTCTCAATTGATGCAGAAAATGCATTTGACAAAATCTAGCACGACTTTTTTTTTTTAAACAATTTATTGAAGTATATCATTCATACAAGAACATACATAAACTATAAGTGTTCAGTAAACATCGTAAACTTACAGAACAAACATGCATAACATCATACAGGGCTCTCACACATCACCCTCCACCCCCCCAAAACAGCCTGCATTGTTGTGAAACATTTGTTAACAAATCCTGAAAGAGCATCATCAAAGTATTACTACTAACTATAGTTTGTATCTTCCTCCCATACACAATTTTTAAGGACTTATTTATTTATTTATTTACTTTTATCCATTTTCACTCCCCCCCATTTTTGCTATTTCTGTGTCCATTCACTGGGCAACTCTCTGTGTCCGTTTCCTGCCCTCTCTTCTCATCCTTCTCCTCTTGTCTTCACTGGGATTCGATCCTCGTAATCTCCAATGTGGCAGAGAGGCGTCCTACCACCGGTGCCACCTTAGTTCCTGTTTTTTCCAGTTCATTTTGTCTTGCCTGTCCCTTTTGTCACTCTGCTGTTATGTTATCATCTTACTGAATGGCTCGCGGGGCCTGGCGGTGCACCCACGCACAGTGCCTGGTGGCTCACCCGCTTGTGGGGCCTGGCGGCGCACCCACACTTGGGGCCTGGTGGCCCACGTGCATTCTATATTTTTCTCTTTTTTATTTTCCTGAGAGGTCCTGGGGATCGAACTCAGGTCCCTCCATATGAGAGATGGATGCCCAACTACCCGAGCCATATCCATCCCCCTTCTGTATCTCTTAAGGTTGACCAAAGATACCCAAAGTTACAGTCTTTTCCCATACAGGATGGTTATATAATAAATCAGACAGAGTTTATCACCAGCATTCTAAAAACCAGACCTAGGGAGAAAAACTAGGTCTGGGGACACATGCATGGTTTCTAATATAGCAAATGTTTAGCCTACCTGATTACCACAAAATCAGGTCAGCGAAAATATTCGCATAGCACTGCTTCTTGATAAACTCACTTAGAACACTGGGAACACAAGTAAACATCCTCAACATGATAAAGAGCATATATTGTAAGCCCACAGCTAACATCCTACTTAATGGTGAAAGACTGAAAGTTTTCCCTCTAGTGTCAGTAATAAGACAAGTATGACACTGTCACCACTGTTTTTCAATACTGTGCTGGAAGTTCCTGCCAGAGCAATCAGGCAAGAAAAAGAAATAAAAGGCATACAAATTGGAAAGGAAGAATTAAACATTCCCTATTTGCAGAGGATATGATCCTATATACAGAAAATCCAGAAAAAAATGCAAAATAAAACTTCTAGAGCTAATAAATGAATTCAGCAAAGTGGCAGGGTACAAGACCAACACCTAAAAATCAGTAGTGTTTCCATACACAAGTAGTGAACAATCAGAAAAAGAAATCAAGGGGAAAAAATTCATTCACAATAGCAACTAAAATAATCAAATATCTAACCAAGGATGTAAAGGACTTATACACAGAAAACTATAAAACATTGCTAAAAGATATCAGAGAAGACCTAAATAAATGGAAGGACATTTGTGTTCATGGCTTGGAAGGCTTAATATCATTAAGATGTCAATCCTACCCAAAACGATGATAGATTCAATGTAATCCCAATCAAAATCCCAGCAACCATCTTTGCAGAAATGGAAAAGCCAATCATCAAATTTATATGGAAGTGTAGGGGCCTCAAATATAAAAGCCATCTTGAAAAAGAAGGATGAAGTTGGAAGACTCACACTCCCCAATCTTTAAACTTTTACAAATCCACAATCTTCAAAACAACATGGTATTGGCACAAGAACAGAGAGAGAGAGAGAGAGAGAGAGAGAGAGAGAGAGAGAGAGAGAGAGAACAATGGAATCTAATTGAGAGCTCAGAAATCAACCCTCAGATTTATGGCCAACTGATTTTGACAAGGAGGCAAAGACCACTCAACTGGGAAAGAAAAGTCTCTTCAACAAATGGTACTGGGAAAACTGGATTTCCATTTGCAAAAACAGAAGGAGGACCCCTAACTCACACCATATATAAAAATTAACTCAAAATGGATCAAAGACCTAAATATAAGAACTAAAAGTGTCAAACTCCTAGAAGAAATCATAGGGAAGCATCTTCAGGACCCTGTGTTAGGCACTGGTTGCTGAGACTTTACACCCAAAGCACAAGCAACAAAAGGGAAAATAGATAAATGGGACCTTATCAAAATTAAAAATTTTTGTGCTGCAAAGGACTTTATCACAAAAGTTGAAAGACAATCTACTCAATGGGAAAAAATTTTTGGAAACTCAGATCTGATAAAGTTTTACTATCCAGAATACCTAAAAAAATTATTCAACTTAATAAAAAGATTAACAACCCAATTAAAAATAGGAAGAAGTCTTGAAATAAACACCTCTCCAAAAAAGATACACAAATGCCCAGAAAGCACATGAAAAGATGCTCAACATCATTAGCCATCAGTGAAATGCAAACACAATGAGACACCATTTCACACCAATTAGAATGGCTAGTATTTTTAAAAAGTGAAAATAAGAAGTGTTGGAGAGGATGCAGAGAAATATGAAAATTCATTCATTGCTGGTGGCAATGTTAAATGGTGCATCCACTGTGGAAAAGTTTGGCAGTTCCTCAGACAGGTAAGTAAAGAAATACCATACAACCTGGCAATCCCACTTCTCAGTATATATCCAAAAGAATTGAAAGCAGGGACCAGAACATATATTTGCATGCCAATGTTCACAGCAGCATTATTTAAAATTGCCAAAAGATGGAAGCAGCCCAAGTGTCCATCAATCTATGAATGCATAGATAAAATGTGGTATATACATAAAATGGAATATTATTCAGCCATAAAAAGGAATGAATTTCCTAATACATGGGACAACATGGATGAACCTTGAAGACGTTAAGTTGAGTGAAATAAGCCAGACATAAAAAAACATAAAAGGACAAATATTGTATGATCTCACTGATATGAAAGAATTAGAATAAGCAAACGCATAGGGTCTGACTCTACAATATAAGTTACCAGGGGTTTGGATGGGAATAGCAAATGGTAAGTTAAGGCTTAAAATGTACAGGGTTCCTATTTGGAATGATGGAAATGTTTTTGGTAATGGATGGTGGTGATGGTTAGCACAGCATTCTAAAATTAATTAATGCTCAAATTGTACAAATTAATGGTTAAAATGGAAATGTTACCACGATAAAAATTTTAAAAAGAGTATGAATGACTGTCAGAAAAACATCCACAGATGAATGAACGATTAATCTTGTTGTTATGGGTGTCTGGATTCATTAAAAACTATAATTCTGAAACTGTTTTCTTTTTTCTTTTTGCTGGAATAAGTGGCTCTTACTCTGCCTAGGTTTATCTTTACACAGCTAGTCAAATTCAATTGCAAAATTCAATTGCATTTTCTCACATCCTGGCTTTAGTGCCTGCCGCTTGAACCATCACCCAATTACCAAATCAGCAGAAGGTATCTACAGGTGGCCTTCTGTATGTCTTTTGATTTTGTTGGGGTTGCAGTTGCAGGGTAATAGCTTTTTGATTAAGATTGTATCTCTATGTTGAAATGCTTAACGTTTCTCATGCTAATGGTAATATATAAGCACCTAAGAGAAAAGGAAATATATTTCTCCAACAATGTCAGTATGATTAGAGAAAACAGCTCTACCCAAAAGGTTTCCTATAAGCACCACAGAAGGAACGAAACAAAAATAATAGGCAAATAAGAAACAGATAAAAATATCTCCTTGCCTCCACAACAGACTTTCTACTAAAACAAAACAAACCAACAGAATCTGAAGTTAACTTCTTAGAACCATCCCAGGACTGGGATGCCTTCTGAAAATTAAAATGCCAACCTGGATTCAAGGAATCTTCCAACATCTTTTGATTTTTTTTCCCACCCCAAAGACAAAAAGGGACACCAACAACATTTCCAATAGGGTGACTATTTGTAGAGCATCCTGCTGTGCCAAATCTGACAGCTGGGACTACTGATATCATTTATCTCTAAGTTGCTAAGAGAATGAAATATTGGATTCTTACAAAGAAAAAATTTACACAGTGTTTGTATTTCCTAGCATCACGCAGGGAAAACTGACCATGTTTTCATGATTATATGTGATTAACAGCTTTATATAGAGGGAAGAGATATAAATGATTAACAAAAATAGATTTCTATGTTTTAGAATGAAAATCGGTTAAGTATTTTTGGACTTAAAATTCTTTTGAAAGAAGTTCTAAAAGAATTAAAAATCTTAGAAATGGTTTTTAGCAGTTCTGGGTCTTAAACCTTTAGCAAAATCCATACCAACCGATTCATACCAGGAAGTACATAAAGAGCACAGAAAGCCAGAACTCACATTTTGAGTAGTACGTCCACATTTATACTTGGATGTCAGAATTTCCAAGAATATGGCTCAAAACAAAAAGTGGCTTTTAATAACATTTTAAGAATATGGTTTCATTTTTCAACTATACACAAATAAAAATAATTTTAAACGTTTTTATATTTTCATAATTTAAAACATCCCTCAATTGTTGAACATGAGCAATATATATAAAGTAAGATACTTTTATTGCATTTTTAAGAACCTTGTAAGATGTTAAGTATATTTTACCACTTCCCCTCCAAAAGATATAAAGAAAATGCAAAAGATTTTTATTACTATTATTGTCATGATTTATATTGTTTCCTAGACACTTTCAGAGAAAACAAGCTAAAACTGTACTTAGTGATAAAGAAAATAATGCCTAATTTTAAGACATCTTCATCTGTATTCAAGTAACCTTTAAGAAGGCTAAACAAAGTAACTGCTGATTTTTATTTTTAATTTAGCATATTTCTACTCAAAATAAGCTACTACTAGTCAGCATTCATCAATGTAGCCGCTCCTGTACTATCCCAGGAGATCTTGCCAAAATCAGGAGAAAAAATTACCTGACATTACTTTTCAACCAGACCAAGGGAAAGGAAACACACATTCTGACACAAATCCATGCATGCATGTGCACACACACACAACTGACAGCAAATTACAAGGCCTAAGCACCTTCTTAACCTCAGGTAATATAACCTACAAACTCCTAGACCAAGAAAAAAAAATGAAGATAAAGATTTCATTATCTTACACATGCAAACCTTCTAGAATTTTTTAAACAATATTCTAAAAAAAAGAAACAAACATAAATAAGAAATATTTGTAAAAATTAACAATCATCATTTTCTTTCTCATCTCTAGAGAATAAACCATAGGCATCTCCTATGGATCAGAGGTCCTCAGAATTTGATTATCAAAAGTTTTCATATGCCCTTCCTAGTTTTCATATTACAAAACCAAACCCACATCAAGAATTAATCTGACTACTGTAAACTTTGATAAGCAAACAGATTAGGTGGTGATAATTGTAAAAGATCAAGTTTATTCAGCTGCTACCAGTTAAATAGTTGACAAAGAAGCAAAATCCCTAAAATAATGCAAATAAAGTTTACTGACAAGTAGAATACAAATCTTCTAGAAGATGATGGAAACAATGCATATTATATTGTATCTATATTGGGATGGAGATTTCTTTAGTGAAAATGTTTCATCTGGAAAAACACCAAGAATTTTAAACTTTGGGAATCATAGTTTTGAAGCAAAAAAATCTTTAAGTTATTCCTGGAATTGCATTGAATTTTTTTCCCTTGAACCAAACAGGTCTTCACAGTAAAGCTTGCACTTAAAGATCTCTACTTTAGCAGGTTAGACATCTCCAGTACATTATGTGAGTGAACAGTTCCAAGAGTTGAATCCTGGTAATAGAGGAAATAGTCAACACCAGATTGATGTTTACAAATTTTAAAACTGACAGAAAACAGGACATTTCGTGCTAAGGGTGAAACTGTAACCTGCTCCACTAAACCAAGTGCTTTTGGATCTCTTAACAATAAAACCATTACAAGCTATAAATACTACAAGAAAAGATATCATGGTGAGTGTATTTCCCTGATTTTCTTTTAAGCAGTAAATCTGACACTCTATAAATAACCTGAATTTCACTCCCTGGTTTAAAGAGTTGTTGGAACCATCAACTTCACAGATTTCCATTACCTGATAATGCACAGTTCCTATTCCTCCAAATAAGCAACCTATAGTTTTCCCTTGGGCAGGATAAAGTTAATTCTTATACCGCTGAACCTTATCAAAGTTTAAGTTGCTATTCACTGACATCTTTTAATTGCACCAATGTTTATTACATATAGTTTGCTTAGTCTAGCATTTGGCACATAGCAAGAACTCAATAAATGTTAGCTATCATTAGCCTTTATAATCATCTTCATCAACATTGAATAAAAACAGCCATTTGTACATAATTTATATTGTATGTTGAGGTATGTTTTATGAGTTCTTTCTCATTTGACATATATGTATGAACTACAGTCAGATAATTTATTTGAGTACTCATGATTCCACATTATACAATATTTGGCTATGTAATAGATTATTACAATATTAAGGATTTCTTTTTACATTTATGTGAAAATAATTTTTCAGTTGTTTAAATAACAATGTTGAGCCAACTAAGTGTTTCAGCTCTATGGTTCTATCTTACCATCTGTACACTGGGGACTCTTCCTTTATCTCAGAACCAGCTTAGTATCTAAATCAGTAGGGTCTGACTACTGGCATTCTAATTTGAGATCCAAAGAAAAATTATACCTACCTAAAGGGGAGATGTGAATTTTGAAGCTCTGGATTATTAAAAGAAATCACCTCTAAGTGAAAGCTTTGGTATGAATTAAAACAAAGGATTTCTCTTCTTTGCTCATATCTGTTGAAAAGAAGTATACCTCTGAAAAAAATCACACCCACACTTCCAGGAAGGTGAAAGGATTGGTAACAGTGTATCCAGGCCAAAAATATTTGTTTAGGAATCATATTAATCTTTTTGACTCTATAACAAAGAATTCTGAAGGGATAAAGACACTTTAAGACTGGCCCAACAAAATGAGTGGTAGTAAAAAATGAGCATGCTAAGATGATCAAACACGATAATGTCAACAGTAACACAAAATTACTTCTTCCTCTAGAGCAACTGGGTAGGATAGGAAGTACATAATTGCTTTGTGATGGATACATGTTTAACAGAAATTTAAGAAAGTTTTTTTCACCCATTTAGCACTTATTTATTGCACATCCCATATGTTAAGCATGGTGTTTTAACAGCAGTGCTAGATTTGCTGTATCCTTGTGGGCTTGTGTTTTCTAATTTAGTCATCAAACACTTGAGTACCCACTATGTGCCAGGCAGTGTAATAGGCGTCTAAGGTAAAGGGGAAGATCTTTCTGTAAAAAGGTATGGGTTCGCCATGACTTAAACGGGCACTTCCAAAAGGATATCGAAATGGCCAATAAACATATAAAGAGGAGTTCTCCTTCATTAGACATTAAGGAAATGCCAGGTGCATGCACATACACCACTTCACTAGAATGACCTCAATAAGAAAGGACACTTTACAAGTACGTGGAGGAACTGGAACTCTAGGGTAATTGCGGCTGGAGGATACATTGCTAAAAACCACTTTATAAAAAAACTGTTGGGCAGCATTTACTAAATCTCAGCATGGGCATTACCTACATCCTTGCAAATGCACTCCTAGATAGACATCCAACAGAAAGGCATGCCCAAGAATGTTCAAAGCAGCATTATTCTAATAGTCCAGAACTGGCAATGTCCATGAGCGGTAAAATGGAATTTCCGTGCAATCAAATCATGTACAATCATCCAGTGACATGCCACAGAGCAGGGGGAATGAACGAACACTATTACATGCAAAAATATGAGTGAATTTCACAAACATAGTGTTGAAAGAATGCAAACCTTAAAGACTGCCTACTGTGTGATCCAATTTTTTTACACAATGTTCAAAAGTAGGCTAACCATGGAGAACGGTAATAACAGAAAAAGGAATAATGTGACACTCCTGAGGATGCTCATAATGATGCTTCTTAATCTTGGGGCTGGTTCCACAGATGACTTCACCCTCTGAAAATCCATTGTACCATACACTTATTACTTGTGAATCTTCTGCAGACATACTATACTTAAAAATGGACTTAAAGAATTTCAAATTAAGGGGAGTGAAAGGGCATAATGTGGAGACACAAATAGAGAGAGCAGAGAAGGCCTAGTGAGAGCTGATGAATGAACAGGTGTTAGCAGGGCTAAAGGAGGGAGAAACAGACTTCCAGTGGGAAGCCTTGAGATGGGAAAGAGCTAGGTACTTTCTGGAACTGAAAGAAGGCCAATGTAGCGTGAGTGAAATGAGCAACAGGGAGGTTGGGACAAGACGAAGCTGTAGGGCTAGACAAGTACCATAGGACGTAGGGCCTTAGCATTAAGAACTTAGCATTTTATCCCATGTGCAGGGGGGATTTATTCAAGGATCGTGAGTGGAAGGCTAATAAGATGCAATTCTTTGGCTGCTGTGAGAAACGGTGCTACTCAAAGGCTGGTCTGAGGCCCAAGGACCAGAGCCAGTCCATAAACAGTTTATTACCAAGTACAAAACAGATTGAACATGTAAAAACTCTTATGCTCCTTTTATTAATATAATTTTGTCTGACTAATCTAATAATAGTAAGTATATAATAATAATAAGAGTAACAATAAAGAATTGGGGCTGGTCTCTTGTCTCATTTTATTTCATTTTTTTCCCTAGTGATACATTTTTATTTTATCAGTCCATGACCAATTAAATTAAAATAAAATTTTTAAAAAGTCCTTCACCACAAATAGTTTGAAACACTGTCTGGTATAGAGAGTGCTTTGGCAAAGCACCAAAATATTTACTAAGAACCATTTCAAAGATATTGCAGTATTCCAGGAAAAGGAAGATGAGGGATTTGCTTGAGAAGAAAGTCTGTCTGAAAAAAATTATCAATACTACTTCTAAATTCATCAACTCCAGAAAAGGCAAACTGGCTGCAAATTGTTACAGGACTTCTAAACCCTACCATATTATTGCAAGATCCTTTCCAAGAGCCAGCAGTAGAAAACTATGCCTGGACAGCCAAGCTCTCCTTAAGGAATTTTCTCTTCCAGGGGACAACCAAAACACATTAAATATTTTGGACGTTCATTATTTCTCTTTTTCTCTCAAAAAAATTTTAGAGGCATCTTTTGAAATGGTACAGGCAAATGATTTCCTAGTTGTCTTACTCAGCTGAAACTTTAGGGGATAGATCTCCAAAGGCCATTTGTATTAAAAACCATGATGCAGCCTGCTATCAAGATGACTACAAGAGAGGCTGCTCTATATTCTTGCTTTGAGATGAACATATTGTTGGAAGCTAAAGACAAGAAGAGATGTTCAAGGTAAGTATGATGAATAAGGTAAATAGGCTGTCACTACCTTCTGGCAGTTTTCTATTGCATTTGTTACAAGCCCTCGTTACCCCTTTTGTGGACAACTGCAGTGTTCACCCACTGGTACCTTCACTTTTCAATCTATTTATACATGCCAGTGAAATATATATTTATTTTAATCTTTAACCATTGCTTTCATCATGTCATTACCCTGCTCTAAAATTATCACTGACTCCTCATTGTCTATACTACAGGTGGCAGTTTGATATTATTTATGAATTCCCAAAAAGAAAAAGATTATGTTTATAAACTGGTCTGTTCCTCTGGGTGTGATACCCTTTCATTGTATCTGATTCAGCTGAGATATCTTGATATAATTACCTGTTAAGATTAGGGCTTTCATTCAACCAAGTCAGTAGGGCTTGACTCAGGTTGAGTCCCGGCACCCTTGGTGGGCTTACATAAATGGACACTCTCAAGAAGACATGCAAGAAGAAGAGGGAGAGAATTTTGTCAATTTTGATCCTGGAGCCCAAGGGAGAGATGAGCCATTCACCTGATAGTTTGCAGCTGAAGAGAACAGAGCAGCTGAACAGCTGAAAAGGCTTGGAAAGAAACAAGCCCTATGCCAGAAACTGATATAGGAAGTCCTGAGAGACAAGCCCTCTGCCAGCCTACAGCTGAGACTGGAAGAGGCTGGGCCCGTGGAGCCTTAAGAAGAAGAGGAAGCCCGGGAAGGAGAGACCAGGCAGAGATCGCCCCACCATCTTGCTTCTACACATGGCGACTGACTTTGGTGAGAAAGCAACCCTGAGTTGGACTCTTTAGAGCCTTGTGACTGTAAGCTTTTTTTTCCAAATAAATACCCTTTATAAAAACCAACAGATTTCTGGTACTTTGCATCAGCATCCCTTTAGCTGACTAATACACTATATAAACCTAACTCCTTAGCTAAGCATGCAAGGTCTTCCATAAATTTCCTCAAAGTGTAGCTTCAACTTACTTCTCAAACATTATCTGCCACTAATCACCTATATTAAAAATAGGTAGTATCAGATAATGGCTAGGCACACAGACCAAGGATCTTTTAATGTGTGATCTTGGCAAATTAGTTGATCTCTCTGTGCCTCGGTTTTCTCATCTATAGCAGCTACTGCCAGTTTTAATAGTACCTATCTCACAGAGTTTTTGTGGGATGAAATGAGTTAATACCTGTTAATCACCTAAAAGTGTGTTTGGCATATATTAATCAGTAATTATCAGCTATTATTTTGTATTATATTCATCCAGTCAAAATGGCTGTAAAATCAGACACCCAGTCAGTTCTGCCTCTTCACTTGGCTCGTAGCATTTTTTTCTATATAAGGAAAACACTTCTACACCTTTTCTCCCCTCCTAATCAATCTCTCATCTTTCTTTTACAAGCCCTTTCAAGTGTCGCTGCATCATCAAAGCTTTAGTTCACTATAATACCAGGTAGATCCTCTGCTGCCAGTCATTCATTACCTGTACAGTCACTGATAAGTCTTTTCACCTCTAGCAACGAAAGCCAACTGCTATACAAATGTTTGTTTATGAACTTGTTGAATGGTGTTTGGAGTAAATTTCACTATGAAAATGTGTTATCATTTAAAATATGTCTGTGATGGTTCGGCTAATGTATCAAATTGACCAGGTAATCATGCCCAGTTGTTTGGTCAAGCAAGCACTGGGCTAATTGTAATACAAGGACATTTCATGTACTTTAATCATCAATAAGTTGATTGCATAGATGGCTAGTTACATCTACAATTAACTAAGGAGAATGACGTCAACAATGGGTGGCATCTCAACCAATCAGCTGAAGGCCTTAAAAGGAGGAGTGAATTCACCATTCAGGGAAAGAATTCCCATCTCTACTTCAGACAGTCAGCATCTCCTGGGGAACTCATCTAGGATCTTCATCAGAGTGCCTGGCTTGCAGCTTGCCCTGTAGAATCTGGATTTGTGCATCCCCACAGTCACGTGAGACAAATTTATAAAATCTCACACTATTTACAGATATCTCCAGTCATTTCTGTTTCCCTAGAGAACCCTGACTAATACAATGGCTAACATTTTTGCTAACTCTTTCCTTTCTGAGATATGATTTCATAAGGTACATTCGGTTTCCTTTTACTCCAATATTATGCATTATGTACATAAAATATCAAATTATCTGATTTTACATGAAATACTTTAAAATTTTAAATTAAACATTATATATCCCCCAGCTACTAAATGCTAAATTTTATCCTAATTTATGAAATACAAATTATTTCCCCATCAATAAAGTAGGCAGCATATGCATTGTCCTCTAACCTTATGAGCTAAAGATTTATTCATATATGTTTTACAGCAATACAAAATTGTTTAAAATATTGTTAACCACATGATGAATAACACCTACTCTTTGTGGGTGTTTTTTATTTGAAGACAACAACGGATCACCTCTGAGTTTTTGATTACCAAAAAAGTGATAACCTGCTTCTTAATAACATTGTTAACTGCTTCAGATCTAGGGGGGAAGTCGATCAAAGGTAACGTCCCCAAGGCTGTTGGACTGTGATGTGGCCACAATAATTCAGAGGGTTAAGAGGACTGGGCACCAAATCCACCCAAATTAGCTGCCCTTTGCTGCTTTGGACACTTTCTCAAGGCAATGTGAAGAACAATATATTTTAGAGAAGAGCAGAGACATTTCTACTAAAGTATCTTTGTCGAAACAGTAAAATCTACCAGGAGTACAACAACACGTATTCTACGAAAGCACAGCCTTCTTACACCTGTGTTAAACAGTTCCAAGCAACAAGCTTAGAGACTTGTTCTTTAAGCTTAGGCAGAACAAATGCCTCACAGCTGGGGCTACTGTTACTTATTCCAACCAATTCTCATTGGGAGAACTTCAAAGAGCCTCTCTGGCCACTCCCAGGGCTCTAGGAAGTTTCTTACTCTGTCTTTTCGCCAAACCATTTAAGAGGCTTGGGAACTCTGAACATAGCTTTTATCTTTTCAGTTCCTTTGTGGTTAATCAAGTTTCTGTTCAATTCTATATTCGGTCCAGTGCCATTTCCTACAAATCTGCTTTGCAGGCAAGGGTGTAAGCTTAGTCAGCTTTACCAGTGTTCTTCAAGTTCAAGAACTTAAACTCTGTGTTAGGGTGAAAGCAAACACACATGTCTTCAGATCCAATTCAAACATTTACATCAACAGAATTTGAAATGCTGCATTGTAGACTTGGTGTCTTTCTTGTTTTATGGGCTAACAGAAAAAGTCTAGGGACGTCCATTGTTGTTAAATCTTAGGGATCTTGAAACTTAAGATCTTAACGGCAGTCTTTGAACTTCTGATTGACCTTGTGATAAAGATGTAACAAGAAGGGTTAGGATGTGACTGGGATATCCTACAGGGACCTGAAGACCTCTTGGATCCAAACCATAATGTCTAAAATCTTGAGCTCAAGGTTCATCCGTTCATTTATTCCATCCTTTAAAGAAAATTAACAGAATGCCTGGAGTTTGCCAGACACAACGCTGAGGGCAAGATGAGTGCTGGGGATAATGGGTGCAATAAAAATACAAAAACCACTTTTTAGAAACTCGTATTTGTGGAGAAAAAAGAACACCAAAGAATAAACACACAGCATAGCGTATGTTAAGTGCTATGAACGTGACAGCTGTAAAAATCTTTGGCAGGAGAGAAAAGAGAATAAGTCTGCTTGATGGATTGTGAAGGTCTTTGGGGAGTGCAGAATTTTTGAAAATAACCGGGAGTTTGTCACCTAGAGAAGAGGTGATGGGGTGGGGTGGGGGGGTGGTTAGGGAGAGTAGAAGGCATGGAATGCAAAAGGGCCAGGAAATAGGAAAGGGCAGTGGTTTCATGTGACTACTGGAAACTTGGAGATAAAAAAAAGTAAAGGTTTTCAAGGGCCATTTTTGCTTCAGTAATAATTTGGATTTTATCCTGTTGACAACAGAATGCAAATGAAGCAAAACAGCAACAACAGGACAACTCTGACAGTAGTAGGCAAGTTGAGTTGCAAATGGCAGAGAGGGGAGGGGAAATTTCACCAAGAATCTACAGTGCTAGTCCAGGTGAAAATGATAAAAGTTTGAGCATCGTTAAGGCATTATCTCCAGTAAAAGTTCAGATACCCCGAGTGTGAACAAACTTTTATCACGCAAATACCTACTGGTATATGTGAATTTAAATGCATTCTTTCCTAAAAACAAATACTGCAGAGAAATAGGAGAATGAGAAAGGAGATGCCAGATGGCTGGGATGACTAAAGGCAAAAAAGGAGGGCAAAGCCCAGTAAGATACGGCCCAATTTGAAATTTCACCTAAATTAGCTCTGGATCTCATTTATAAATCAGCCTCAATAATGTTACAGGTGCTCTGATGAGGCTGATGGTTTTTTGGGTTTGTCTGTTTGTTTGTTTCAAGCACAGAATGCTGAGGAAAATGGTAACGACAGCTAGACCTTCTGATGGGGACCCCACAGCCAATTATGCAGTAAGAAAACCACCATACATGATGGCCCTGTTTCCTTTCTCAGAAACTCGGCAAAGAAAATCAAACCTGGCTCATGCTGTACATTTAAAATGGTTTTAACCATGCTTAACACACTGAAGCTCAATGGTATAAAGCCCTTTCCAGCCCTTCTCTTGTAATTTACATTAAAACCATATTTATTAATAATGGAAATTCAGTGGACTGGCGAAACGATATGGTCATCAAGATTGAAAACTGGGGGGCAAGCTATCATTACCCTCCTATTTACAGACATGAAATTGAGAACAGAAAAGTTAAGAAATCTTCCCTAGATCAGCCAAGTTCAAAGCCTGGGTCCTTTCCTGTAACCAAGATGCTGCCTGACATCCACAGATTCTACTTTATTACTAACTACATGTCATAATTTCTGCAAATGAATTGAACTACTTCTAGGACAACAGGAAAACTAGAACTATGCCAGGCTATCATTCCACTAAGACCGGATGGTAATGTCCATTTACATCCTTAACAGCTAGAAGGACCAGCTTCACATAAAGGCCTGCTTTCCCTTGTATGGGTAGAAAACAGGACCTCTACACCATGAGCTCGTAGAAGGCAGAGATTGGATCTTACTATGCTTTATTTCCATAACACTGAGCATGCAGCAAGGTTCATGTAAGGCAATCAGTAAATATTTGTTGAATGACTGAATTAGAGCGTAAGTACACCGTTACAAAGTTTTCACCACAGCCCTTCTCGCCTCTGAGTGTCCATATGAATACGTGAAAATACACAAGTTAGAACGAAGGTACCTACTCATCCAAACTCTGGGGTCTATGGAAACAGGAAGGAGTGAACTTGTGAGAGCTTGACCTGGATTCTCCCTGGAAGAGAAATAGAAGAAAAGATTTCTCCCCCTCTGTGGTCTGGAGAACAAAGCACCTGTATAACCTAAAGGAAATACATCAGGCCCATGAGAGCAAGCTGCCAGAACTGCCCTGTTCCGGGTACCCTGTGCACATAGCACCTACAAATGGCAGAGAAACTGAGACAGCTGTTAAGTACACCAGCATTAACAGGCAGGACGTCCATCCTTCCCCTATCCAGCCTTGTCTGCTATCTGTGTTCTAGTGCTGGCCAATCTGCAAAGATTTCCTGGCAAAAATACATGTGAAATATTTTAGGATGAATAAAATTCTCTATCCAGTATGGCATCTATATATTTTAAATAGCTGGACATTCTGTAATGAGCTGAACGTTGGCTCCCAAAAATATCGGATCCTGATCCATGGAACTTGCAAATGTGACCTTATATTGGAGAAAGGTCTTTGCAGAAGTGATTAATTTGCAGATTTTTAAGTGGGAAGATTATCCTGGATTATCTGGGTGGGCCCCAAATAGACTCTCAAGTCTCCTTATAAGAAAGAGAGAGAGCTTTAACAGAGACCAAAGAGGAGGTGGCAATGTGAGCATGAAAGTAGAGGCTGGAGTGATGCAGCCACAAGCCAAGGAAGGCTGGCAGAGGCAAAGAACTGATTCTGGAACTTCTGAAGGGAGCCCAGTCCTACCAGCACCTTGATTTTGAAACAGTGAAACTGATTTCAGACTCCTGGCATCCAGAATGTAAGATAATAAATTTCTGTTGTCTTAAGGCAAAGAAAAAGAGGCAGGGCAGAATATCAACCAGGTTTCCTTCATTTCAGAGCCATATCCTTCCCACTGTACCATATCACTTTGCAAGATATATTAAAATAAAACTATATAATGGTAACTATATCATAATGTTAAAACTACATTCAATCCAGAGCATTTAATTGCAATTACAATTGCCCTAACCTGATTGCTTTTAGGTATTCCCTAGTTCTTTCAATCAGTCTATGTTATTTTGAACAGTTAAGGTACAGTCTAAAAATGTGGAATGATGATTATATATTGAAGAGTTCTGTGACTTTTAGAATTAAATAGCAATATTTCAAGAAACTACTTGCCCATGGGATTTACAAGTGACCTACAAAACTTGTAAATGATTCCTAGGCATAAACAAATTAGTGCTGCTGTTTTATAAGGCAGTAAATCGCAGTGTGCTATCAGGCACATCCAGAGATAGCGCAAGGCAGATCTGATTCATCAACATTCCTGTTTAACTCTGATTGCACTTAAATTCCCTGCTTTAACAACTGTAACCTAACTGTGCAGAGCCTTAGCCAAATAAATACAACTACCAAAGATTTTTACTGCAGCAGTGCAGAGGGTGTAGTGACAGAGAGTGCAGATGGTAGAACATTACAGAACTATAAGAATGTGAAGTTGATAGTTCAGCAATAGTTAAAAACTTCCTGTTGAGATTCCGCCTTTATGAAGTTCTTCCTGCTAGTACTAAACTGAACACTTTACAGAAACTGCTACACTGACAATGTTGAATGCAGGAACTGTTTCTAAAGTAAAAGAAATCTGGGGAGCAGATGTGGCTCAAGCCGTTGAGCGCCCACCTCCCACATGGGAGGTCCTGGGTTTGGTTCCCAGTGTCTTCTGAAAAAACAAAAACAAGCAAAAAAACCAACTCAGGGAACTTGACGTGGCTCAGTGGTTGAGTGCCGGCTTGCCACATAAAAAGTCCCAGGTTCAATCCCTGGCCCCCAGTATCTCAAAAAAACAAAACAAACAAAAAACTCCTTTTATGCTGCTATTCATTATGAATTCCAAGTTCAGTAAATCCAAGAGATTTTAATATATACACTCAAGAGAACTCTGCTCTCTGCTCCAAACTGTTCTTCTCATAAATCCCACAGACTTCCACTCCCACACCCTGGGGTCTAGAAGTTGAGAGAAGAGGGGATGGCCACTGCTTCTAGCAATTCCCTGTCACACAGCATTGACCAGCGTGGGGGAAGAGCTGGGGAGAAGAAAGCATGTACAAGGAGCCATGAACAACGCTCCATCCTTGTATTTACTTCTCCACTTTGTGGTTATGGTTTTATCACCTGCTATCAGCATCACAGAAATAATGATAGAGGAACAGATGCTGTCAGCAGCAGGGAATTTTGATTCTCAACGCCCTCCCGCTTAACCCTTAGGTACCGGAACATGATAATCAAAGCAGAGCCCGGACAACTGCAATAATAGTGTCGCCCTCTTCCAGGGTTGTACCCAAGTCTCCAAT
>JAQZBX010054007.1:0-19161 GCA_029593785.1 Cabassous unicinctus | reverse complement strand
TAAGGATGGAAGAAAAATTATTTTATTTTGGCAGGGTTCCAGCTATATGACTTCAGCATAGTACCTTCTGGCAAATAGCAATAGGACCTTGGACTTAGAGTAAAAGTCTCCCATTCCAATGACAACCTCCCTTTGAAGAAATATAAAGTGACTCTAAACTCTCTTTGAGCTTCAAAACAAGCACATTTCAGGCCAGTCCACAAGGTATATTTTTATCATATAAAAACACATCTAGCCTCACATGTTAAAGGCATAAAAGAATAATTGGGGGGGGGGCAGATTAAAAGCTGATTAAGAAAATAGTAGCTAAAAAACATCTAACATATGTATAGTAAACCTCCTTACTCTTTTCTGTCCCATCTGTCAAAGTTGGCTTCAAATCACCTCCTCCAAGAACTTTTTCCCCAGTCACTGAGTTAACATTAAAATCTCCTTCCTCTAAATTCCTGCTGTATTTTGCTTGGAGTTATTCAATTTGTTTGACTCAGGTATTAGAGGAAGTTGTTTATGTTGCCAGAATATTTGCCATTTACTAAACTATCTTCCCCACTACCCTTAAGCACCTGGAGAACAAGGACTTTCTCTTACTGGTCTAGAATGTTCTGCAAGACCTGACATCACACTTTTGTTTTTCATGTCTAAAATAGTTGTTGGGGATTGAATCACGTCCCCTACAAAAGGCATGTTCAGGTCCCAACCCCTGGTCCTGTGGGTAGGAACTCATTCATAAATAGGACCTTTGGAGATGCTACTTCAACTGATTGAAGCCCATCAGGTTGGGCTTTAGTCCACATTATTGGGGTCCTTTATAAGCAGAAGGAAATTCAAATACAAAGAAGAAGACATGGGAAGAAGCCGGAAGTCAAACCCAGAAGATAAAGAAGAGGACATTGTCATGTGCATCACTAAGTGATGGGGAAAGGCAAGGACCCAAAGGCCACCAGCAGCCAAACCCCGAATGCCACATCTTCAGGGAGAAAGCATTGCCTTGCAGACATCTCGTTTTTGGACTTCTGACCTCAAAACCGTGAACCAATAAATTCCCTTTGTTTAAGTCAACCCGTTTTGTGGTATTTGCAATTGCACCTGGGAAACTAAGATGATCATTACTACCTTTATTCAAATTATTAATAAAATATAAGTATTTATAAATATTTTCATGAGCATTGTTACTTCCACTTAGTGTATTTTTTTTTTTACTTTGAAATAATTATAGATTCACAGGAAGTTGCAAAATAGTACCTAGAGGTGTTTGTAACTAGCAGTGAGATTGTATGGGTCTGACATTGGTTGAAAGGGAAAGTCTAAGGTCATGTATATTACTAGAAGATAAGCTAAAAACCATAACATGGGACTGTGTAAGATAGTAAAACCTCATGTAACACATGAATTTGGGTGATATTGCATATATAAGACTGTTTTTACAAAATATAAATATAATTATACTAGAGAGAAGGAAAAAGTATAGCAGCTTTGTACGGCAGGGGGAGCATAGAGAGATAGAGAGGTGTTAAGTTTTGGTTTTTGCTTATTATTATTGGAATAATGAAAGTGCTCTAAGAATGATTGAAGTGATGAATGCACAAATATGTGATCACACTGAATAGCATTGATTGTACTCTTTGTATACTTTATTAATATGTACCAATAAAATTGATTTGTTAAAAAAAAACAGTACCTAGAGTCATTGTACCCTTCACTCAGCTTCCTCCAATGGTGACGTCTTACATAACTGACTTATATACAATATCAAAACAGGAAACTGACATTTTGTGAATGTGTGCATGTGTGTGTAGTTCTACGACAATTTTCTCCCATGTATATATTTATGTAACCACCAAGCAATCAAGATACAGAACTGTTTCCGTACCACAAAGGAACTCCCTCGTGCTATCCCTTGGTATTTGCACTCTCCCTTCCCTGTTCCCTGCAACCACTAATCTGCTCTCCATCTCTTTAGTTTTGTCATTTTGAAAATGTTAAATAAATGGAATCACACAGTATGTAACCTTCTGAAATTGGCTCTTTTTTCACTAAGCATAATGTCCTTGATATTCATTCAAGTAGTGGCATGTATCAATAGATTGTTCCTTTTATTATTGCATACTGTTCTATTGTATGGATGTACCAAGAGTTGATTGTTTCCAGATTTTGGCTATTACAATTAAAGCTGTTATAAACATTTGGTACAGATTTTTGTGTAAAATTAAATTTTTGTTTCTCTAGGATAAATGCCTAAGAGTACAATGGCTGGGTCTCAACAGAAGTGCATGTTTAGTTTTATAAAAGAAAATTGCCAAACTATTTTTCCAGAGTCGCTGTACCATTATACATTCCCACCAACAATAAGTAAGTGATCCAGTCTCTGTACATGATTGCCTGCATTTGGTATTATCACTTTTTTATATATATCAGCTATTCTGAGAGGTGTGTGTGATATCTCATTATGGTTTTAATTTGCATTTTCCTAATGGCTAAATATGTTGAACATCTTTTGATGCACTTATTTGCCATCCATACCTCCTCTTTGGTGACATATCTGTTCATGTCTTTTGCAGATATTTTAATTGGATTGTTTAGGGGTTTTTTGCTGTTGAGTTCTTTGTATATTCCAGATACTAGTCCTTAGTCAAGTATGTGATTTGCAAATGTTTTCTCTCAGCCTGTAGCTTGTCTTTTCATGCTCTTTGATGCAGTTCAGTTCATCAAGTTTTTTTTTGCCTATGTATTCCCAATTGCTCCAGCACCATTTATCAAAAAGACTATCCTTCCTCAATTGAATTTGTTTTGCCTCTATGTAAAAAATCAGTTGGACCGGGAAGCAGATGTGGCTCAAGCTGTTGAGCAGCCTCCTCCCACAAGAAGTCTTGGGTTTGGTTCCTGGTGCCTCCTAAAGAAGACAAACAATGAGCAGACAACAAGCAAAAACAACAAGCAGACAACAAGCAAAAACAATGAGCAGACAACGAGCAAAAACAAAATGAGCAAGGAGCAGATTGTGGCTCAAGCAGTTGAGTGCTTGCTTCCCACATGAGAGGCCCCAGTGCCTCTTAAAGAAAAAACAGACAATGAGCAGACAATGAGCACAAACAACGAACAAAAACAATGAGCAAAAACGAGCAAACAGACAAGGGAGCCATCTGGGGGGGAGGAGTAGATCAGTTCTCTACACCATTTCATTGATCTGTGTGCCTGTCCCTCCACCAATACCATACAGTCTTGATAACTGTAGGTAAATAGTTGAGTGGGACGTTGACCACTTATTCAAAATAAATGTTCTGAAGACAGAGAGTTGTACCAGAGGCAGCAGTAATTTATTTCTTTCTTATGAGAAAGGGCACATGCCCAGGCTAATGGAAGAGGGCAAGTGCGCGTGATCAGTGTAAGAACAAAGATTATATAGGTCTCCTGACGCAATGTCCCATTTCCCTCTTTCCCCAACCTTACCCATCTCCCATTGGCTGGAACTTGTGGGCTTACAATCTTAGGCGCGAAAACTAACCCAATCCTAAGGCGAAAAGTGTAAGGGTAAGTTCTCAGTGTCCAAGTTCATCCCCTTTACTGGGTTATTGGGGAAGTGACTCGAACAAGAATATGGGAGGGTTAGATAAGTGGGAACAGGGAATTCAGTTTGAGAAGAGGCCACCCTTTGTTCTATTTCTCTCGGTAGTTAACATAGTACTTTTTACATGTGGGTCCAACTAAACGGTGAGCTGAATGAATGGATATTTGCTCCTCACCAAGCTTTTTCGCCCACTGTTGCCAGGAGTTTTTCCCCAGAGGCACAGATCCCTCTTCTCATTTACACATTCCTAGGCCCCCTATTGTTTCTCACCCTATTACACTAGGTTGCTATTGCTGACACAAATTGGCATAGAGTCTCAAGAAGCAGAAAAGTTGGTCAAAGTTGATTCATGTTACTATTTTGATTTAATTTTCTGCTTATCCACCCTACTATTTAAAAAGTCTCCTTTTTGTCTTTTACTTAAGGACTTGCGCATTTTATTTTAAATTGTATGCCTGATTGGAGTGGAAAAGGAATATTTTTTATCTTCCTGCTACTCTCTGGAGTTATTTCGATTATGAATACTCATTTATGAAGATATTCAGATTTTTCACAGCTTTACTTAATTCCAGCTTTTACACTAGGGAGAAAGTATCTCCCAGGCATTTCAAAGACATGCGGAAATTGTCAGTAAGACATGTCCTGGGTGGGAGGGGTGTGGAGTCCTGGGGGGACAGAGCTATGGGACATTCCAGCTCCCACTCACCGAAGGCTGGGCTTGTAATTGGGCTTTGGCACCATCCAGGCCAGAGGTGTAATTGGGGAGGACAGTCTCATTTCATGCCTGTGCTTAATGAACTGAAACCTCAGTTGCTGTGTCAAACTTACAATTTGCTGACTTTGTGGATCTGGTATGAGGATTGATTTTTTACTGCCTTGTCCTTCCACTCAAATGTTCACAGTGGGATGATAAAAAAAGAATATGCTCATGTCAAATCCTGCTTAAAATCTTTCACTGACCTCAGAATAAAATTGTGCATGTTTGCACAAGCTCCTCAGCAACCCAGCTTCTTCTCCTGCCCCTTTTCCTCCAAACCCAAGTCCTGGTTGCCACCATATCAAAGTATTGGCACTTACAAGCATTGCTACGTCCTCCTTTGGCCTGATGCCTCTGCCTCTGCTGTCACCCTTCAGGCTTGACTCAGGATAATCCCACCTAGAAAGTTCTCCTTGACCCATCACAGCTGAGTTAGGAATCCCTCCATTGTCCCTTCCATGGCAAATCTCATCGTGGGTTGCAATTCCCTGTTTACTTGGTTTTCTCTCTTATGAGAATTAAAGACAGATATTGTGCCAGGCAAATAGTAGGTGCTCGACAAATGTTTTTTGAATACATACAGTTATTAATTAATTCGTTTGTAAGTGATATTTCTTGAACACCAGTTATGTGCCTGACAATGTAGGGTATAACACTTTACAAGGAAAAAAGGCCCCTGTCCTCTTAAAACTTATATTATAATGAGGGAGAGAGAGAGAGATAATATACAAGTAAATGAGTAAACATATAATAAAGTTTTAGGTGGCAATAAGGGATATGAAGAAAAACAAAAGAAGGTGAATGAGTGAAAGAATGAAGAACTCAGAGCTGGAAATCAGGTTATTCAGATTATCCTGATTGTACTGTTATTAATTCAAACTTGAAAATACATGGATTTATTTTTCACTTATATTTATCCTACAAATATTTATTAAGTACCTTCTGTGGAGCCAGCCACTGTTCTAGGTGTGGGCTACCGTGGGGGACAGAACGAAAAGCCCCTTCCTTGTGGTGTTAACATACTGATTGCAAATAAAATATATAAAATGTCAAATGGTGACAAGTGCTTTGAGGGAGATGTATTAGTCAGCCAAAGGGGTGCTGATGCAAAATACCAGAAATCTGTTGGCTTTTATAAAGGGTATTTATTTGGGGTAGAAGCTTACAGTTACTAGGCCATAAAGCATAAGTTACTTCCCTCACCAGTCTGTTGCCATGTGTTGGGGCAAGATGGCTGCCAGCATCTGCCAAGAGTTCAGGCTTCCTGGGCTTCCTCTCTTCCCAGGGCTGTTTCTCTCTGGTCTCAGCTTCCAGGCTCTCTCCATAAGGCCAGCTGTGGAATATCAGGCAAACAGCTCTGTCACTTCTCCCCGGGGCTTCTGCCATGTCTATGGAACCATCTCTATTCCTCTGTGTTCTTCTCCTGTGTTTACTTCCCAGGCTCAAAACTCCCAACTCTGTCCTTTGCCATGACTTTTCTCTGTGAGTCCCCATCCATGAAGGGGCAGGGACTCAATGCCCTACTGACATGGCCCAATCAAACTCCTAATCATAATTTAATCAATTAAAAGTGATACCTCTGACCAGTTTACAAACAATCCAATAACTATTTTTGGAATTCATAAACAATGCCAAACTGCTACAGGAGAATAAAGGAGGAAACAGGTGAGGAAATCGTTGGGTGTGTTTGGGGCAGGGGAGGCTAGTTGGTATTTTAAATAGTCAGGAAGAACTCACAAATAAAGTGACATTTGATCAGAGAACTGAAGGTGAGGGAGTGAGCCAAGAGGATATCTGCGAAATGAGCAGTCTAGACAGAAGGAACTGCAAGCGTGAAGACCCTGAGGCAGGAAAAAGGCCTCTAAAGGTGAGACCTGCCCCTGATAGGCTGTAGAAGTGCCAATAATAGCAGAGAGCACTAGACCAGGAGCCAGATGAACCCAGGAGTGAAACTCAGGAACTCTACTTTCTGGCTGTGTGCTTTATCCAAGTTTTACACCTCCCAGTCTCCGATGGTTCATTTGTTCAGTTAATCCCTATCTTGAAAGTATGATCTTGATACTCGAGTCGACAATGGATTCTATACTCAACTGTGCTTAAGTATTATATAAATGTCAGTTTTAACTATCTTCTCATACACCTGTCTTCTAAGATTTCCAGGACTGTTAACTAAACCATTTTAAATAATTGATGAAGCACTTATTAAACCTAAATGCAACATCAAATTATAGAATTTTCTGCTTCTTGTGGTGTGTTTGCATTATGTAGTTACATATTTATATGATGTGGCTTATTGAACATTTGTTCAATCTCAGTATTTCTCAAAGAGCTGTAAGTTCTAATCACTAACAATATCTGGATTTCTGCATCATTCAGGTTAAATATTTTTAAGGTGCTGATAGTTAGGTTTGTTGTTGCAGTGTATATATTTCCTTGTCAAAATCGACTTTGATTCCTGATTCCAGACATCAATAAGATAATTTATATAACAATTTTATGATAAAGTTGAGATCTAGTTATTCCTGAAGTGCTAGTGGAAAAGAGTCCCTCTCATTTTATAATTTATATACACATCACACATAGGAGGTTTAGGTTCAAGGAGGTTGGGGTCTGAATCTCCTGGATGTCTGGGGCAGGTCTGACAGGCATACATGTTTTTTGTTGGTGACTGGAACAATGGGGAGAGTTTGATCTGGTGGGGTAGTTATCCAAAAGGTGATTTAATATTTCCTTATGATCCCTCATTTGTAATTTTATATGATACATTATTGTATACATTATGCATTGCTATGTGTATTACCATACAGTTACCTATTTAAAGCCACATCTATATATTTTATGGGTAATATAAGGAATAATTAAGTGTAATTTTGTACTTTCCAAGTCCTTCAGGAAACAACTCAGGCATACAGAAGAAGAAAATTCACAATATAAGGCGGCCTGTGATGAGCGCCAAATGAGTGGCAAAAATAACGGAGGTTGAGAGATATCAGACGGATGCAATTGACTAAGTTGGACAATCAGAAAAGGTTTTGCAGATGAGTTGGGACATGTGATTCAGAGATGAGGAAGACATTTCCAGAAAGATATGGCAAAAGCCTACGGATGGCCTGTGGAGGATTTTTAGGAAACATGGAATGAAAACAGTATGGCTAGAACTCAGGAAAAATCTGAAGTACAGGATTTTATACAGGAATATATTTAGAGCAAAGGAAAGAAACATTACTTAGGAGAAAATATTGGGAGACCTTGAATGCCAGGCTAAGAATTTTAATTGATGTCACAGAGCTCATTTACCAACCAATCCTGTCATTTACTTATTCCAAACAGTAAAAGCTATAAAATCAAATGGCTCCATTGGGTCAATGACTTGATCATTGATACTCATACATTTCTGTGAGAGTAGTAAATAGGTAAAAGCTTTCTTGGTGGCATTCCAGCAAAAATTTCTCAAAATGTATATACCCTTTGACTTAGTAATTTCACTTCTAGGAATTTGTTCTAGAGAATTAACCAGAGATGATCTCCAAGATTTGTGTAAAAGGATGTTTCTTATAGTGTTATTTATAACAGGAAAATAAAACTAAATGCCCCACAAACCCAACTGGTAATAAATAGTAGACCTCCATTTATGGAATCCAACCATTGAAGCAGGATTTTTAGTATTACTAAGGAGATGGAAAGATAAAACATGATGTGCAAAAAAGCAAATCACAAAGAATTTTCATACACAATGACTTCAATTTTGTAAAGGTTACATAAGAAGGGAAGGAAATACACCAAAATGGTCAACAGTGGTTAAGAGGTGATTTTTAAAAATTTCTTAACAATCAGTATTTACCTATCATGTGCTCCATTCCCTTGGGGCAATTCTAACGAACTAGGATAATACGGTGGAAGAAGATTTGGTAGAAGGGCTGCCTCTCAAATGGAAGACATTTTACGATGAGATTTTGAGTGATTTTATTCTAATCGACACATTTTTGTGATTACTGCATAATCTGAAAAAAATCATTCTTAAAATTTAGGAAACTAGAAACTTGTAAAATTTGTCCACAGATAAAATAACCTTAAAGAAAGCTTTATTTTAAATACAGCTTCAAACGTTTTCCTCATAAACCATTTTACTGAGACATTCAGCACTATTGATGCTGAATATATATAGTTATATTGCAATTTTTTTTTAAAGATTTATTTTATTTATCCATTTCTCACCCCCTCCTAGTTGCTTTGCACTTGCTGTCTGCTCTGTGTGTTCTTCTGTGTCTGCCTGTCTTCTCCCTAGGAGGCACCGGGAACCGACCTTGGGACCTTCTGGAGTGGGAGAGAGGCACTCAATGTCCTACACCACCTCAGCTCCCTGGTCTGCTGCATCTCTCCTCTGTGTCTCCTTTTGTTGTGCCATCCTGCTGCACCAGCACTCTGCGAGGGCCAGCTCTCCACGTGGGCCAGCTCACCGCGTGGGCCAGCTCACCGCATGGGCCAGATCGCCACACGGGCCAGCCTGTCCTTCACCAGGAGGTCCTGGGAATCAAACCCTGGATCCCCTACATGGTAGACAGGAGCCCAATTGCTTGAGCCACACCTGTTTCCCTATATTGCAATCTTAAAAGACAGTAAGAGAGAGCGCTATTAGCAAAGAGCTTTTATGACCCATAAACTGGACATCTAAATCCTTAATAAACAGTTCTAATAATGTGAAAGAAAGTGAAATAATGGAAGTAATGGCTTCAAAAAATAAAACTAACATCACCAAAAGTTTATGACATGCTAAGAGCTTTCCTACACGTCATGTCATTTAATCTTTTCAATGCCTTGAGAGTAAGTGTTATCCCCACTTTACAGATTAGGAACCTGGGGCTCAGTGAGTTTAAGAACTTGACCTAAGTTTGCACAGCCTGCAACTATCCAGCTGGGAGTTGGGCTTACATCAATCTGATCCCAAAGCTCACACTCTTTCCATAGCGCCCTGTCGCGCCACAAAGGTCAACATGCTTATGGGATGAAAAAAATATCAAACACATGGGCTATTTGAAAAAAATCTATTCTATTTATGTTCATTTATATTATATAGTTAATTGTATTATATAAATTATATTAATTTTATTAATTATGACATATTTAATTATATTTTTTAGTCTCTTTAGCTAGATGATGCAGAACCTGAACCAACCCTGAAAAAGTAAATGCATATTTTCTGAAAAGCCTAAGCTAGTCTTGAGTAATTGAAAGGAGTTGGGAGAGGCCAATCAACTCACAAAGTAGAGGGGCCTGTTGACATCACCTCTCCTTATTGTGCTTGCTTCCAGGGCATCTCTGTGAAGCCCTATCCTAGGAACTACCAGTGCTTTTAGTAAGTTGGAACTTGGCTGTGGTTGTTGGTTTTATTCACTATCAATATTTGTTTGAGAGTTTTCCACCAGGCCATATTCATTTGGGAAGCCATGGCAGAACGGGGAAGTACCACAGAGAGGACTCACAGGGCATAAGGCTAGAGAAGATGATGAGCCAACAACATGAAGTAAAGAAGAGGGAGGAGGAGGGAGAGGAGGAGGGGGAGGGAAAGGGGGAGGGAGAAGAATGGCCTAAACTCTTATCTTTAAGTATTCAATGATCAACATAAAATTACTGATTAGTTGTCATTGTCACAGACCACAATGTCCAAAGCAGCACAGTACATGTGGTAAGCAATTCCCTCAATATCTCCAAAGGACTAGAGACAAGGCAGCAGAGCGCAGGGAGTAAGAGCACATACTGGAGGTGGATTGTTTGGGTTCCACCACTTTCTGAGTAACCTTGGGCAAGTTATTAACAATCTGGGCCTCAGTTTCTTCATCTGTAAGTGGGGAATGGGGAAAATATTGAGGCTTACATGATAAAGCCTTTAGGACAGCGTCCAGCACATAGGAAGTTCTGTGGATGTGTGTGCTAATGTGTTATCAGCCTGGTTTGGAACACATCAGGGCCTCTGCACCCACTGCTCCCTCTGCCTGCAACACCCTTTCCCCATTATACGTGAGGTTCCCTCCCTCAAGCCTTTGCTCCGATGTCACTTTCTCAGTGCGGCCTCTCTCCCCAGACAACAATATTTATTATTTTTTTAATATTTTTTTTTATTTTTAAAAGATACTTAGATTACATAAATGTTACACAAAAATTATAGGGATTCCCATATTCCCCACCTTCCACACCTCCCACAACCTCCCACATAAACATCCTTCATTAGTGTGGCACATCATCTGCAATGGATATACACATCCAGAGTGGACTTACTGGTATTCTGTTATAGACATATTGTGATTCAAGCAATGGAAGAAATTACAACATTAATGTGGAGCCAGTGGCCACCAGATAACAATATTTAGAACTAAAATTCTTTCCCCACATGCTTTCCCAAACTAGCAGCCTACACTCCCTTCTCTGATTTATGTTTCTCCACAACCCTTCTCATCCTCAAACAATCAATTAATTTATTTCCTTGGCTTTTTGTCTGTTTTCCTCCACTTAATGAGGGCAGGATCTTTGTTTTAGTCACTTCTCTACTCCCTACACCTACAGCATGACAGAGGGAGGGTACACACCCAATAAATGTGTTGAATGAGGGAATCAACCGATTCATCAACGAACTCATCACCTTACAGCCAATTGCACATTTGAAACATTTGTAAAGGTGAGTTAGTCTGTCAGTCAAAAAGTGAACCAGTACGCTGTCTAGACTTTTCATCCATTTGATGAATTTAGGAAAGACTTTGAAAGTCTTAAAAACTTTTGTGGTGACAAAGGTTAGTCCGTTAAAATTTTAGGTGACATAAACTGTTTTATAGTCTTGAAGAGACTATAGAATTAGTGATTAACAGTCACTTAAGGCAGGGGCACAGCTGGAAGGGAAATATCAAAATGCAGAGTAAGAGGTAAAGCATTATTGGAATCAAATCATCACCCCATCAGTTCTTAATGGAGCAGGGCCCAATAAATCACAGGTTTTATGATCCAGCTCTCTCCTCACTACAGAGAAAGGACAGGAGAGTCAGTCATTGATTAGAACATCCTATTTCATGCCTCAGAGAAACCCAAGTTCCCATGCTTACTAACAAATGTAAGCGTGAAATGTGCAGAACTTGGGAAAGTGGGTGTGAGTGTTCTGGGGAGGGACACCAGGAGATAAGGTCTCTCATTTGGTACTAAGATATACCTGCCTGCACGGGTAGCGGTGAGTAACCCACCCTCTTTTCAATCAGTGAAGGGCAACTTAGTAGAATGAAATACGTGTCACAGAACGGGAGGTCAGAGGTAGACAAAGTGAGTCAGGTCCCAGGTGGGTGGGGAAATTCTCCCACTCCAAAAGGCAGATCAACCCATGCCATCCATATATAGTGAAATGTCATGCTTGCACCTGTGGCTGCCCATTTCTCTACACCACTCTTTTTTTATTCCCCCCAAACAAAGAGTTTAGGGAGCCCTTGACTTTCCCATGACTCAAGTATGAGTGCCAGGAATACTCCCGTGATAAATGAGATTTCATCACAAGGACATTTAATTAAGTAAGGCTGTACATTCTACAGAGCTTTCTACTGCTGTCCTTATCTTAATTGTGGCCTGATACAGCCCTACCCATGGGAGAGGACTGTGTGATGTGGATTACTGACTGTGATTGAGCCAAGATCTCTAAGCTCTGCCTGTGCTTCAAGAGCCTCAAGCATTCCCATGCCCTCAGCTCACAGTGACCTTTTCTACCTTGCCTTTACTCTAGTCCTTTAGCCCCGAATTATATTCACTATCATCTTCTCCATTCTTTTTTTTTTCAAGTGTGATTGTTCTCTTGCAGATATGCTATAGGCTCCTTAAGGAACAGGAACTGCATTTAAGGTTCTTTTTTACCTTTGGCTGGCCCAACCCTGTACCTTGAAGCAAGCTAAGCAACACAGGAACAGAGAGCTCTGGGCACCCCAGCTGTCTTCACCACAAATGTCTTAGACACTTTTATCTAACTCTTAACCCTCTAGCTCCATTCCTGCCACTCCCAGCTTCATTCCCATCCAATATTGTCCCTTAACTTTGTCCCCCATTGCCCATCCCATATTTGCCTGTTGGATCTGAAATGGACTTGGCTCCCCTGACTTGAACCCCCACCCCGTTACTCTCTGCCTCCACCCATCCTGGGTACCACCAAGGAGGTCAAGCCTAGGCTCCCAGGACCCAATGTGTCATTAACCAGACACACAAGCCCTCCGCTGGGCTCACCTAGGTTTCCCTTGGGGAAAACTGAATAGCAATGCTGAGTAGTAACTGATGGTTGAGCATGATGCAGTCATCATGGTTACAGTCAGAAGGAGGGCACATTTCTGCCATGCTGTCTGGTGCTTCTACCACAACCACCAGCAGCACCTTTCTATGGGTGTTCACCACTCTCACTGTTCTGCGTGAGCAAGGAAGAATGTACTGACTCAGCTCACCACCTCCTGAAGCAACACTTGATTTATCAGAAGGGGTAGAAATGAATTGGGAAACCAGGGACTGAAAGTGGAGCAGACTGCAAGCTCTCTGAAAGAACAACTAGGTGTGTCTCATTCATAATTGCCATCTTCAGGGCCTATCAGTGTCTGTAACATAATTAGGAAAAGATTAGTTCTGTCCTCGTTCTCCATCTTACTGTCCTTTAAGAGAAGTTAAAGCAATAGCTCATGCATTGTTCCAATCATGATGCAAAGCCCTGCAAATGTGTGAGATAAATGAGTCTTTGCTCTCAAGAAGTTTACAGCTCCCTTTAAGCATATAATGCAGATACATTTTAGATGCTTGTGTGTTAAGAGATTTACTAGAGGAATGGATAAAGTGCTATAGGTACACAGCACTTTATGGAGTAATTTATTCTATTCAAGTTGGGAGCCCACAGGGGAAAAGTGGAACATTTGAGCTGGGCCTTGAAATAGGAAGCAATATTTCAAGGGAACTTACAACGATGAGAAATAAATTGACCTCATGATTAGGCCTCTATGAGGAATGGTCATCACTAAGAACACTTTTCTCCACTTCCAGCCTCAGAAAAAAGTGGGCTCAGGGCTGCCAATACCCCTCTGGCAGACAAAGCTAATTGCTGACAGCAGTCCTCTTTCACAGAAGGTCCAGACATACCAAACATGTCCTGGAGGAACCCCAGGGACATATGTAGGGAGCAGAAAGCTTATGACAACTGCAGCTGTCGGTCAATTCTGCTTATGGCCCATCCAACTCAGTCTGGAAGATGCCCAGGAGTGGTCAATTCTTGGGCTCCCTCAGAGGAGTTCTGGACTGTTCTGAGTGGTCCTGGGATCTAAGCCTCATTAGATGAGACAGAACCCAGATGGAGAAGTCTGGTACTCCAAGAGGCCCTGGAACCACCTGAGCCTCTAGAGTGTAGCTAGCTGGCTGTCTGTGGTCACCCCAAGCAGGGATCTCCTGCTATAATTTCCCCCGATCCTGAGGCCACCAGAGAACAGAGCTTTCTTGGAGACACCAAGGCTGTTCTGAACACTTGGGTATAATCATAAACTAAGGGACACTTATCTGTAGCCACTTAATAATCTATAGGATATAGGCTGGGACCCAGATACTGCAACACTTATGGGAAGAAAAAGTCTAAAACTAGTAAGGAAGTTGTGGGAATATATTAAGGTTAGAAGGTCATATCCCTTGTCTACTTAGAAGAGAAAAACAGCAACTCCACTAAGCAATTGGCTAGTTATGAGAAATTAGAGAGGAAGTGAGGCCCCAAGCAGCACTGTATGCAGATGACCTGAACACCCTAGAGAAGCACCCCAGATTATGAATTAGGATGCCTGAGTTCCAGCTGCAGCACTGCTACTTACTATTTGTCTTTGACCAGATCATATTTCTATTAATTATTAAGAATTAAGAATGGTGAGAAAAAATGTACTTCATTTAAACTCTTTGCATATGAACCAGAATAAATTAACTACAATATCTTAAATGATATTGAAGTTTCACAGTTTTCAAGATACTTTCCCATTCATCATTGCATATGATTGTCAGTTCCCTGGTGAGGTGGGAAGCCATTAACGGAGGTTAACTGCGCCTCCTAAAGTTTCACAGTGTGACCACTGGGAAAACCACTGTGATACACTGATTTTATTTTGCTATCTCCAGATTTCATTCGTCAGGTGCTTGCCATCTGAGTTCCTTTCGTGACAAATACCTGTAGTTGACCCTGTTTATCATTCAAAGCACCAGACTTCTTAATGCCTACTACATACTTCATGAAAATATTTTGTGCAAGGGTTTAAAACAAATCATCCTCATCCTTCTTTCCTTTATGATGCATGTCCCTCTTTGCATGTGGTGAGGGGAAAGTAAAGCGAACTATCTTCATGCCAGGCTTTTAAATTTCCAAAATCACAGTTTGGATAACTGTATGTAAAGGGTAGAAAAGACATGCTGCTAAGGAGGCCTAAGGAACAATTTGTCATAACTGAGACTTTAAAAATACCATTTATTGTCTTAATTTTACACTCTGCATTGAGAAATCAGGACAGATACCAGTGAAGTCCTTAACCTGTTTGCCCAGAGACCAATCCTGAGCCAGCAGGTGCTCCATCAACACATGCTCACATGTCCTCAGCAGCTTTCCTAGTGTTCCCACTGCCCCTCACCTCTGTTCACCCACATGCTCCCCACTAGCTCAAGACAGGCCATGTCCCAATCCTTCCCAACCCAGGGTTCTACTTGTAGGTTTGCCTTATCCGACCCAGTCCTGGTCTCTATACTTAATTGGCACAAGCTTTAAAAGAAGCATTGGCCCACATGTTGGATGGGTAAGAGATTTACTCTAAAATCATGAAAGGCTAAATAGAAAACCCAGCAAATAGCTTTTTTTCAGGTAGCTTCTTGAAGGATTACTGTTTCACTAATTACATTTTGTAAAATTTTAATACTGATCTCTTTTAAAAAAAAAGATTCAGTTGCGAAAACATACAGAATACCTACCACAGGTGAACAGCAGTAACCAAGTTCTGGGAATACGTTTACGAGGAATGGAAAGCCTGTTGCTTGGGTGGGCCTCTCAATGCACCAATAATCCAGAAAAGATATTATCTCCAAGAAGGTAAGAGAGAGAGCACTTATCGAAAACTTTCTAGGATATTTTGACATCACAGTCACAGAGCCCGAGTCTCATTAGTGCTATTCAGGATAAATGATACTAAAATTTCATATTTGGAGTCTAAGCTGTTGCTTGGAAGTCAGCTCTATGGTCCTTGGATATATTAATCATAAATAAATTTATTTTTGAAAGGCCATATCTCAATGTCTGTTTTCCAAAAGGAAATGGGACTTATAGAAAGTCCCTATATGAATAAAGTGGATAATGTTGTCTATTTTTTCATTAACAATAAAATATATGAAATAAAGCAATATTTCCATTATTTTCCTAATACTGTAGGCTTTATAAGCATTGAATATACATTTTAGAATCTATATTTTAGAGTTTATTATCCCCAAACCTGGCTTTAACTCAGAAACTAGTGATTACTAGAAAAATAAATAAAAGCCATACTATTCAAGACCTAGTGAAGATGAAAACATCCTAATCTCTGCCTCAAGTGATAGAAACAGACTGAAGTAAACAATTCTAGAGCAAAACGGTAAGTGCTATTAGCTACCAGAACAGAGGAAAGACACCTCACCCACCTTGGAGCCTCATAAAGGGTTTCTTTCAGACTGATTAGTAGGGAGCTTTAATTACACTGCCAACACATTTTTATTCTAAGAGATGGTAAGATAAGTGTGAGAACACCACCTCTGATTTTCAGAAGTACTTACCATGTATTGGTGCCATCTGGTGGATATTTTAATTAAGGCTAAAATTATTTAGAACTTTTGTTCCCAATTTAAAAAAATATAAGGAAATCCCGTTTTATTATTTTACAACATACTTTGCTGCTTTAGTTTCTGTACTTGGGGACAAATGCACCAAAGCAGTCCTACTAGGTTCTCCAATCAACCTGACTCAGGTCACTTACCACATGACCTCCTCTCTGAACTGGAAATGTTACTGTCTTCAAATTTAAAAATAAAATTTTTAAAAATAAAAATGATAATGTATTAAAACCTACTGAATTAAATAAAAATCGTTGTGTCCACATGATACAAAAAACAAATGAAATGCATTACTAGTTGGAGCTTAGTAATAATCCCTTGGTGCCAGGGAGGCTCATCCTTGAGAGTCATGTCCCATGCTGGAGGGAAGGTAGTGTGTTTATATGCTGAGTTTGGCTTAGACAGAAGCCACATTTGAGCAACAAGGAGGCTTTTAGGAGGTAACTCTTAGGAAATAAATGATACTAGGCTAGGTTTCAATTTCACAAGAAAAGGTTCATAAGCACAACCATCAATATCTAGGGCCTGGCATAATGGGTCTATCCTCCTTCACTAGGCACTGCCCATGTATTCGGGGGATTCTTACCGCTCTATTAGAGAATGTAGGAGGACTTTCCAGGATGGGAATTCAATATTCTTTCAGTTATTGTGTGGGTCTCCACCAACTGAGATAATGCCCCATGATCACTTGAACATATTAATATGCCAGAGAGCCATGCTCCAGGTGCACCCCTCTCCACACATCCCCCCATCAAAGACACCCCACACCAGTGATCCTCCCCGCCGCCACAGTTGTAACACTTCTGCAATCCAAAACCTCCCCCAAAAACAAAGCCAAATAAATAAAAATAAAATAATAAAATACAAAAATTAAAAATACATTTTTTTTCATGTCTTTCATCTCCGTAAGATCTGTTTCTTTTATGTGCAGTGACAATTTATTCCATATGTTACCCCAGGGTCTAACTTTTTTTGCTTTATCGTCAAAGAAGCTTTAGGTTACAGAAAAGTCACAGAAAATATAGAGGATTCCCATATACCCAACCCCCTCCCCCTCTCCCACTCTCCCTTGTTAATAACATTTTACATCTGTATGGTACATTTGTTACAATTGATGTACAAATATTAAAGCATTGCTACTAACCATGGTCAATGATTTATATTATGGCTTACATTTTGCACTGTACACTTTTATAGGTTTGGAAAAAATTTAAAATGGCCTGTATCCAACATTGGAAGGTCATGCAGAACAATTCCAATGCCCTAAAAATGCCCTATGTTCCATCTATTCTATTCTTCACTCCCCTTCCCTTCAGAACCTATGGTAACCATTAAGTTTCAATTTTTGAAGAATAAGGTTCATAGTTACATGTAATAATATTGAGGGCTTGACATACTGGTCTGTATTCTTTTGTTAGGCACTTCCTATGTTCTTGAGAGATTTTTGCCCCTCTAATTGAGAACATTGCAGGACTCCCCAGGATAGGAGTTTAGTATTTTCTTGTTTATTGTGTGGGTCTCCACCCACTGAGATAACACACTATGACAAGATGAACACTTATATATTCCATAGAAGCATGCCCCAGGTGCGCTCTATCCCCCATACCCCCCACCCCCGATACCGTGCACCAGTGACACTCCCTGCCATATTTGCCAAAAGAACATCCCCACCATTGTAGTTTAAACCACAGACCAGCAAATCCCCAAAGTTCACCTGCTCCTTCCTCCAGCCCTCCCCTCAGTTCCAACCCCCCCACCTTACTCCCCCTCACATTCCAGCACCATGGAACCCAATCACATTACTGCTCCACTATCACCCCCATCCACTGTCCAACCACTCCCTTCCACCTTATCATAGATTTTGCCCATAGGCTCACCACCCTCTACACCCTTTCTGTCTCCCGATAACCTATCTTCCAGACTCTAGCTCTGTGAGTCTGCTCAATTTGCTTAAGTCATATCAGTGAGGTCATGTAATATTTGTCCTTCAGTGACTGGCCAAAAGGGGGAAATATTGAATACAAATAAGTTTTTATGGCTAAGAGATTTCAAAGTGAGTCAGGAGTCATTCCAGAGGTTACCATTATGCATGGCTCAGCAGGATCTCATTGACTGCCACAGTAAAGTGCCTCAAACAGCAGGGCTCCTGAGGGCTCTAGAGACATCTACACATTATAGGCAAGGCAGACATCTCAGGAATTTGGCACCTTGTCAGTAGACCTTACTTTGAAATATATGCTCCCCAATGTAAGAGTTAGACTCATTTATAATTTCCATATACATGGCTCTTCTGCTTTTTATTTGAACCTCTAATTAGCACGATATTTGTTAAATATACATCCCAGAGACTTAAAATCTTTGGTCTATTCATATGCTGGCTGAGCCCTGAATCTCAGCAGAGTTGCAACTCTTTCCAGCTCACTGGACAACTAACAAAAGGATGATGGACAACGCCCATCTCCCCAAATAAAGAGTATCTACAACTATAAGCAAGACGTTCCAGCCATCTGTCCCATTGGAACTAAGCCCCCTCTCAATCAGAAACAGAGTGGGCACCGCCACCCCAAAATCCTCAAGACAGGAATAAGCAAACTTACGGGGGGAATGCAACTCTGGACTAAAGCACACTTACTATTATTCTAGCAATGGAAGCACTTGTATCATTGATATAAAGACTGTGGCCACAAGAGGTTCTGAGGGGAGGTAGAGGGAAGAATAGGTGTAACATGGGGCATTTTTGGGACATTGGAATTGTCCCGCATGACATCGCAATGATGGATACAGGCCATTACACATTTTGTCAAAACCTGTAAAATTGTGCAGTGCAAAGTGTAAGCTATAATGTAAGCTATAGTCCATGGTTTGTAGCAATCAATGCTTCAATGTGTTCATCAGTTGTAACAAATGTACCACACACTCATGAAAGATGATGTTAATGCAGCAAAGTGTAGGGGGGTAGGGTATATGG
>JAQZBX010054006.1:0-18748 GCA_029593785.1 Cabassous unicinctus | reverse complement strand
GTGGCGGGGGTGTGTGTTATCAGGTATATTTTATTTATTTACCTATTTATATATTTATATATATATTTATTTATTTATTTATTGGGACTGGGGGTTGAACCCGGGACCTTGTACATGTGAAGAACATGCTCAACCACTGAGCTACACCCACTCTACTAGGTATATTTTAAAAATGAGAAAACAGGGGAAGCAAGTGACTTTTTCCCTGGTGTGATAGTTTGGGGCTTTTTGTGGATCCCGGAAAGGATTATGTTCTTGAGCTAATCCTTTCCTGTGGGTGTGGGACCCTTTGATTGGATTGAATTCAGTTGGGGGACCTTTATTGGATTGCTTCAGTGAGGCATGACCTGGGGTGGCGCTTGACCCTCTTCCTGGACTCCTTTATAAATGGAGGACTGAAAACAGAGACACACAGGAAAAAATCCTCAGAGACGGAAGGGAAAGTCCTGGAGGCCAGAGACTGGAATCAGCGGAGCACAGAGACATGGAAGTAGGCCCCCAAGAGGCTAGGCCCACAGAGCAGCTTGAGGCTGAAGAGAGGGGAGAGACAAATGACCAACATTGTGCCCTGCCATGTGCTTGATCACCCACAGCTGTAGCTCTGAGAAAAGGCATCTTAGATGGTGCCACCATGTGCCTGATTACCTACAGCTGCAACTTGGTGAGACAGCATCTCTTGATGATGCCTTGATTTGGACACTTTGAAGGCCTCAGAACTGTATGCTTTTAACCTAATAAATTCCCATTATATAGCCCACACATTTCTGGTATATTGCATGGGCAGCATTTAGCAAACTAAAACACCTGGGATTAATCCTCAGGCCTCTGCCATCGGTTCAGGCTTCCTTCCTATAGACCATGCCATCACACTACCTTGCTGGCTTAGGACCCTGTGATTCTCTTACATGCCTGGTCCATTGTTTTATACTGAGTCTGGGATTCTGATTCTGTACCTGTGGTAGACACAAGATGCAGTGTTCAGATGTCCAGATCTTCCTTCAAGGAAGGGCATGCTGCCCAGCTGAGTGGAGGGTGATGAGCAAACAGCCTCCAACAGCCAGTTCCATCAGGGTCAGCCTCAGCTACTGCAAGCTGCCTTGCCAAAGGTCAAATCCTTTCCAGGCAACCTGTACCCTATGACTGAGCAAGATGGGGGTAGAGAAGTTCAGCCATCTTGACCTGATGTGGGACACCTCTGATGGGCAATATTGGTCCAGAACTCTCTACCAGCTGCAGAGGCTTTGTCAGGCCTGCATCCCAGTTTGGCTTCTTCCTCTGTGCGATCCTAATAAGCATCCTGCACCTCAGGACCAGCTGAGAACTCCACCTGCTACAGTCCCTCTCTATTTACTATCATTTGACATGGATCACTATTAGAGTTTATGGAGAAGAGCAACTGTAAATGGGTAGCCCATTGACATATTTTCACTGACCTGCATGATGTTTAAAAAATGAGACAATAAACAAAAATTGGGAAGTCACACCAAATTTTCTAATGTATATTTAAAAAAATCAAATGATCTGGCAACATTGGCCCTTCATTCTTGCACAGGGACTATTGGGTAGGGTAGAACAGCGGTTGTCCCTTTAGATAGGAGAGTTCTCCAGCATGTAACAGTTCCAAGAACTTCCTACTGACTTGTACCTGTCCACTTCCCCCATTTATATTGCCTGCCCCACCCCTATAGGCATCTGCGTTTTACCCCTGACAAAAAATAAATGGCTTAATAGGTAGAAAGCAAAATCTTCCCTGATACCATCCTATCTTACCTGGTCATACGTGGGCCCTTAAGAATTGGGGTTCCCTTGGTTTAAGTCCATAAAAGCCTTTTTTCCTGGACCCTGGAATGCTGTTAAGTAGGCAGGGTCCCCATTGTGGTCCGAGTCTTACCTCATGCTTTGCCTCACACCATCCTCAGCAGAAGGCATTCTCCTCAGTGAGATTCACATCAGATAGCACACACACCCAGAAAGCACATTTATTTCTCTTTAAAAGATCTAGTATGTCTTTTCCATTATAAAAGACATACTCATTATTGAATATTTGGAAGGGAAGCCCCTCAAAGTTTGTTTTGCCAAAAATCAATCTCTCTCTTAGTTTGCCAAAGGACTGCCAATGCAAAGTACCAGAAATGGGTTGGCTTTTATAATAGAGATTTTATTAAAGATAAAAGCTTACACTTCCAAGGCCATGAAATGTCCAAATCAAGGCACTATCAGAGATGCTTTCTCACCAAAGGTCATCTGCTGGCAGATCCCGGAGTCCTACTACATGGTAAGGCAAGACGGGGGGTCTGTCAGGCTTTACTTTCTTCCTGAACTCAGCTGTGGCCAATCAGTCATCTCTCCCTGTGCCTGGAGCCTCTCAGGGCTTCTCTCCTTGAGCTCAGCTGTAGGAAACCTGGAGTCCTTTCTCTCACGTGGCCAGATGGAAATGGTAGAGCTCCCTTTTTCTGTCTGTCTGTCTGTCTGTCTCTCTCTATTTCTGTGACTCCGTTTATATCAGACCCAGCTAGAGGGTGGAGACTCAACCTGAGTCACGCCTCACTGATGTAATCCAATCAAAAGGGTCTCACACCCACAGGTATGGATTAGTTCAAAAACATAATCTTTTTCTTTTTGGGATTCATAAAAAAACTTCAAACTGTCATACTATCTCTCCAGATAAGTAAATAAATCTATCTCTATATATCAAAGGTTTTGCTAAAAATGTCTATCTCTGTCAGTGTGCACTTAGGTTAATGGTGGACCGCTCGAGCCTGAGGAGCAGCTAAACCTGTCGGAATTCCTCACACAGGGCCACCCACTTCCCCTATTGTCGCCAGTACTGCCTTTGGCCAGGCGTCCAGGGCTGCTGAAAGTCCCCTTGCTAGCCAATTCTGACCATGGCCAACAGTCGCTGTATTGTGACTGCTTGGAGGGGTGTGTGGAGCGTTATAATTATATAAGACTTGCTAATTATATAACAAATTGCTTTGATGTGATTATTTAAATTGTGTACTGGCAGGAATTGAAGATTCAAATGTAATGAGTTTCATTGATTTTAAAAAACGTCTTCTCTGAGTGGATGCAATAACGGCCTCTGTTGGGTTGCTGCTTGAAATACGGGCCAGTTGGAAGACTTCAAAAACTGAATGTGTTGGAATCACGTTCTGGTCCCAGGTGATAAGGGTCCCTTGAATAGATTCCTGGCCCCAACACAGGGCAGTTCCTCTGGCAGGGCTCACGCTAGGCTTGCAGTCTTCCAGCCAGAAGGGCCCTCGGCATCTGGCAGACACAGTGCCTGAGGTGCTCAGGCGTCCAGGACCCCTCTCCTTCACACCTGGTCGGACCATTTGAAGAAGGAAGCCTGGGTCTGGTGGGCTGTGTGCTTTCTAAACCCTCCATGGCTTCAATTGATGGTCTGACACTTAGGGGTGGTGGGTGCCAGGAGTGTGTGGGAGTGTCCATTTGTCCAGCATGAATTAGTACCGTGAGGAGCCATGGCAGGCATGGACAGAATGAACAGACTGGCATGGCTCAATGCAGCAGAGAATTAGGAGCCCAAACCTCTGGCTGTGAGCCAGCTGCTCTCACCCCCAGAGCCCTGGACCAACTAGGAGAGCACCTTTGAGGTTAAGCCCTAACAGCCAAGGGTTGTTTAAGGAAACCTTGACAGATAAGGGTCACACTTCTGGCCACAGTGACCAGCTAACTTTTTCTGTAAAGAACCAGATGGTAAACGTTTTAGGTTTTGTGGACCGTAGACTTCTCTGTCACATATTTTACTTTGTTGTTGTTGTTTAAACAGTGAGCTAAAAAGGGGCAATTAAAAAAATAGGCTCAGGCTGGATTTGGCCTACCTGGGACTCACTGTTGGGTGGGTTCCCTCCTCAGACCTCCATAGCTTCCATGTGGAGAGAAAGAAATCCTTTGAGCTATCACAGAATACATCAAGGTCCAAGTTCTTTCTATCTTCTCTGCTGTGCTCAGCAGGCCAGCTTTGTGTCATACAGGCTTTCCTCATGGATGCAAGGTGACTACCGTGGCTCCAGGTGTCACATCCTCATGACAACATCCAGGGGCAGAAAGAGGACTGTTCACCCTCATGCATCCCATTTGGTCCACAGGAAGACTCTTTTCAGAAACCTCTCACTGACATTTTCTCTTCTTGCGTCAGTCATACCATATCCTATGCCCATGACATGGAGCATGAGCCACTATGGTATGTTTAATGCAATCATGCCTTATCCTGTGGGGTTGGGGCCAGGCTTCCCAGCAGCACAAGGCCTACTGAGGACAGCCCCAGAACAATATCAGAGTTCTGTTGGAACACCCAATCACAGTATCTAGTATAGTAAAGGTTCCCCAGAACCTTCTCTCCTTGAGATGCCTAAGGACTCAGTGCCTTCTAAAGTTTTAAAAGAGAATTTTTAGAGAAAGCTGTTTGAAAAACATCTATGGGAATACCTTGAGCTCCCTCATCTTGCCCCATCTGGCTTTTAGGCAACTATGGATCTGTCCAATCCCACCCCTGACCCTTTGAATCATGGCTTTGAAGATAGCTGTGATGCCATTGTTTATTGAGCACCTACTATGTACCAGGCATAGGGTGAGGGACTTCACACATAAGGTTTCTAGTCATACAGTAACATTGGGAGGGTCGCATTATCATCTTTGCTTTACAGATTGGGCAACTGGAACCCAGGGAGGTGAAGTGGCTTGCCTCCAGCCACACAGTCTGAGCCAGGAGCCAGCAAGCACACACTGAGCATCTCTTTGATTCAGGCACTGTACTAGGTGCTGAGGATGCAAAGAAGAAGCAAATCTGGTTCTCTGCTTTCAGGGAATGCACAGCCTGCCCCTTTTTGGAAGGTTGTCCTGGATTACTGAATGCATGTCTCTTGTCCAGCCTGAAAAACCCCTTTGAGTGGATAAGAAAATGAGGCACTATCACATGTCTTCTACCTAAAGCCCTTCTGCTATGAAACCCAGGAGGCCTAAGCTTTGCAGAATGACCTGGTAGAGGGATTAGGAATGTGGGCTTTAGTGCTGGACTGTTTGCATGCAAATCCCAGCTTTCTGTCTGGGAGACTTGGCAAGTTACTGACCTCTCTGTGCCCACCTTGCGGGCTGGCGTAAGTTTAAATGAAAGAGGCCCTGTAAGAGCACAGCAGCAGAGCTCAGTGAAGGTTAGCAACGACTGTTACCAGTTTATACAGTTCTCTAAATGCACTTTTCTTACAGAGAGAAGATTGTCAGAGGCTCAGCCTCTCCTGCTCCCCCAGATTTGGGTACCGGTATCTGAGATTGCAGCTTGCAGATTGCTCCAGATGGCACCCGGCACTTGGAGATGCTTGATGCACGCTTTTTAGTGTGCACAACAAGCTCATGAGCCAGCTCTCTCTGAAGCTGTGATTTCCTTTTGCATGCTGGCTGCAGAGGGAAGCCATGGGACTGAAAATAATCTCTCCCTCTCTGGACGCTTTGGCCCACTGTTTGACTTCCCGATGCTGTTTATAAATACAGCCCACTGTGCTAGAGTCTGTGGAAAGCCTCCTGCTCCCATATAAGGGAGACAGGTGGCACAGAGTGGGCAAGAAGCTGAGCAGGGGAATCCTCATGCTGGGTCCTCGTCCCAGGCTCAGGCTGTGGCATCAGGAAGTCCCCTAGCCTCGGTTTCCTCTCCTGTGAACTGGGTGGGCCTTTGCCGGTAGCCTCATTGAAAAATCCCCGGGGTGGCGGAAATGGAGATGAGTATCTCTGAGATTTAGGGCAGCCCAAGCCTGTCTCAAAGGCAGCTGGTGGTGAGCAGGGCACAGGCCGTCGGGTGAGCCGGGTCCCCAGCCTGCCCTGCATCTGGGAAACAGCTCATCCATGTGGAAGGCAGAGTGGTAATGCCTGCTGTCCTCGGAGTAGAGGGGCCTACTTGATCTTTGGGAAATAATTAAGGCCCGCAGAGCCTGGCCTTGGATGCTATTAAGAACAAAATAAAAGCGTGGGGCCTTGGTTGGATCTTGAAAACAAGGCCCACCTAGGCATTTTTCTTTGTCATGGCATCAGGGGAGAAAGGAGAGTCACAGGAAAGAGGGAGGGAGATGAAGGGGCAGAGGGGATAAAAGCAGTTTTTGAGAAAGAAGACATGAGACCCTGAGAAAAAGAAAATGAAAACGTATAGAATTTCCTGTGTTTTTTGTTTCCTTTCGTAGTAAATGGAGGAGCACTGTTTCCAGTGCCTCAGGTAAACAGTCATCATCACCAGCATTCCTACAGCGGGACTTAGTTACTCGAGAGGGAAATTCTAGGGTCTTTTCTGCTCCTCCTGGGTGCTGGCCTCACAGTTCCCCTGGCCTCCGGGGTCTCTGTGTGGGCTGTTTGTGGGGGAGGGTTTCCCAGTGAAAGGCACAGCAGTGGAGCGGCAATCCCTCTGTTCCTCAGAACTTTATTGTGCTTTGACGCTCTCTTTTACTGCTTGGCTTTGGCAAAGCCAGGTCTCAGGGCTGAAATCCAGCTGAAGAGATCTGATTTCTCAAAAGCTATTTTGATCTTTGTACTTCAAAGGTACTTCTTTTCATGCCCAAGCTCTGGTTGGGTGGCCCCAGAGCTGCCCTTTTGGACTGTGGGTCTGGATGGGGCCTGCGGTCTCTTCTTTATATCCTGTTGGGAGCCCAGGGGGTCGGCACTTGGTCCCCCTTAGAAAGCTTTGTCCCTGGTGTCTCCGGCATGTCCTGATGCACTGCCTTATTCCTCCATCCGGCTGATGCCCAGTTTCTGAGTCCTTCTGCCCCTTCATTCCATCAAAACCTGATCTCTCGAATGGAACTGACCTTGTTCTTGGGGTTTCTTCCTTTGGAAAGCCTTCCCGGATGGCACCTACCTCCTACCCCCATCCTACCCTCACGGCTCCAACCATATTCTGTAACTTCCCTCTTTAGTTCCTGTCACATTTTGCATAATTATCCCTTTCCTATCCACGCCCCTCATGAGAGGTTGAGGTTCTTGAAGAAAGGGGCTGCTATTCTTCCTTGTGTGGTCCTATCACAGAGCACAAAGGCAAGCACACAGTAGGCTCTCAACACATGTCGGATGAACTAATGAATTCCTTCCTGCAGCTCTTTCAAACTGTCCTAGGTTTTGGCTGAGGTGGTTCAGAGACAGTCAAGGTTGGGGGAATGGAGTGGAGGCAGGCAGCAGGCAACAGGGATGGAGAGCGGCATTTTCCTCTCCCACCGCCTCCCACTGCCTCCCACCCACCAGACCCGCCTCCTGCTTTGTCCACAGCAAGCCTGCTTTTATCTATTTTTACATTTATATGACTAGATATTATATTATATACATTATATATACTATGTGCAATATACATAATGCATAGAATACAGTATAATATAGTATATGTGTGTAATATTACACATATAAAGATATATTACATATTATCTATTTATAAATGTAATATGCATATAACATAATACATATATGCATACATATACATATATAAAGATATTTTTGACAAAAAGGTTCTATTTTTTTTTTTCAAGATTTATTTATTTATTTATTTATTTATCCCTCCCTTGCTGCTTGTGCTTGCTGTGTGTCTTCTCCGTGTCTGCTTATCTTCCCCTTGCTGTGAGGTCTTGCTGCATCAGCCCATCGCGCCGCGCAGGCCGGCCCGCCCTCACAAGGAGGCGCCGGGAAGCGAACCTGGGGCCTCCCATATGGTAAATGGGGGCTCTATCGACTGAGCCACTCCTGCTTCCCTCTATTTTTTAAAAAATTTTGAAAACCAAAGCCTTGGTGAGATTTTAATTCAAGATCTTCTCTCTCCTAGAAGCATTTGCTTCTAAAGTCACTTCTAATTACCATTTGAACAATGGAAAGCTTTGTCCCAGTTGAAGGAATTTTAAGCTTTTACCTAGCTAGTGGAGATTCTACTTTTTGATAGTGACTTCTTGTGTATCTATATCCTCCCCTTTCAACACACACACACACACACACACATAGGCAATCCTGACTGGTATTAAGGAATGAGGAAGGCATTGGCTTCCCTGAGGTCACACAACTATTAATGCCATTTATTTCCGAGATTTTTTTTTTGCCTTTTTTTTTGTTTTGTGTTTTTGGTTCAGCTTGCCAGCCCTTGCCAGCAGGGAGGCCTGTGTTGACTGGGTTGATGTAATGAGGGGTCAGAGGCCTGAGGACATAGGCCAAGTGCTTGCCTTTCTCACCCACTTGCTAGGGGCAGCTGGTTTTTTTTTCCAGCTCCCCCACCTCCTTTCCTCTGAACTCTGCCCCGTCCCCATCCATACCTCGATGGCTGAGGTGGTATTGCTTTGCTCTGCTTTCTAAATATTGTGTCCTTCTACCGTGAGGTGCCTCCTGGGCCTGCCTTGCCTAGTGCAGGAAGCCAAGCTCTGGCCTTTCTTTTCCCCATAGTGGGACAGAGGCCAGAGCCTGAATTGGAAGTCTGAAAACTCCGTCTTGAGTCTTGAATTACTCACCAGCTGTGGGACCTTGGGTCAATCACTAATGCCCTGGAGTCTCAATTTCCTAGTATATAAGCAGGGATACTCACCCTGGCCTTTCTACCCACAAGGTGGATGTGAGGCCCATGTGAGACCAGAGATCAGTTTTTCTCAGGCTTTCCTGCATATTAGAATCTCCTGGGGAGCTTTGCATATCTCAATTCCCAGGCCACATCCTCAGATCAATTAAATCAGATTTCCTGGGGATGAGATCTAGACATCAATATTTTTTAAAGTTCCCTGTGTAATTCCAATGTGCTGCTAAGGTAGAGAAACTCCTGTTTAAGGTGAAAGTATTGTGGACACTAAAAGTACAAATGGCTTCTGAACTTTTATTCCTAAGAGCTTCTTTTCTGTTAACTAATCTGCCATAGTTTTCAGTCCTATTTTCCTTCAGAATCTCTTAAAGAATCTAATGGAAGTCATATACCCATTTCCCCAGGAAAAAGCGCACTCAAAAACTATTGCATATAATTTCAGCACATAATGTTACCTCACTGAGGCCTTCCTCTGCCACCCTATTCAAAATTGCAACTTTATACCCTCTTCACATACACCCACTCTTACTCCCTCCTCTTCGTATACTTTACATTTTCTCCATAGTCTTTATCACTATCTGCATGAACATCCTGAAGTCCATCCCTAGATTTGCAAAGTGTGGTTCCAGGACCAGTTTCACTTAATCAAGATACCTGGGAGGGGACCCAGGAAACTGTCAGAAGGTCTTTGTGTTCCTTTTGTACCCTGAAGTTTGAGAGGCAATGAATGGGCTGGGTCTCTGGATTCTGGATTCAGAATGCCCAGTGTAAAACCTATTGACTGTCCTTCCCAGAGAACCTACTTGCCCCTCCAGGTTCTGCTCTGCCAGTGGGAATCCATCTCCTTCAGCACATCCATGGTCTTGGGTAGAATCTCTAATGTTCCAGATAAATCCCAGGTGTTTTTCAAGTTACTTTAGTGGTTTGTGGGACTGTAGCAGTCTTGATGGTGTGATTTGAGGGGCTTGGACTAAGGTTCCCTACCTTACAAAAATGTCATATCTTTTCCCTCCCCAATCATGGTACTTGGCATCAGTATTCCAGTCATTCTGCTTGGACTCTTCAGTGATAATAGACGACACCTACCTCTAGCATGGTGAATAGCAAGAACCATGAACAATGGCATATTGGATCCAATCTCTATGTTCAAGGGGGAAACATGTTCCTATTTTTAAGATACCAAGAGGCTCATGCTATTCTGGCTCACCTTTCCAGCCTCCGTTCCTACCATCTTCACTTTACCCTCTAGCAGGACTAAATTGCACGTGTCCCTTTCTTTCCTTGTGTATCCACTGTCCTCCTGGGTTGCTCTTACATCTCTTTATGCATTGCCACTCCTCTCCCCAAACTCTTAAATGACCCTTCCTCTCCCTCAGAGTGCAAGCCAAGTCCTCACGTAACCTACAAGGCCTATCTATCTGTCACTCCTCTTTACCTCTTAGACTCCTCTTCTACTTCCCACTCCTTCATTTTGCTTCACTCAAAGTGGCCTAAGGTTGCCAGATTTAGTAAATAGAAAACAAGATTCCCAGTTAAATTTAAATTTCATATAAACAACAAATTATTATTTGGAATAAGTATGTGCAAAGTGTTACATGGGACAATTTTTTTTAAGGGTATGTCCCATTTAATATTTAGGACATATTTATACTAAAAGAATGTCTTCATTGTTTATCTGAAATTCAGATTTAACTGGGCATCCTATATTTTATCTGGCATCCCTTACTCTTTGCTGTTCCCTGAACTTTCCAAGCATGCTCCCACCTCAAGGCCTTTGCACTTGCTATTCCCTCTGCCTTGAAGACTCTTTCTCTAGATATCTGGGATGCTTATTCCCTAACTGCCTTTAGCAAGGCCTTTCTTAGACATCTGTCCCCCATATTTATACTTCTTATCTTCCTTTCCTGCTTTATTTTGTCCCCCTTAGCCCTTAATTCTAGCTAACATGATATATGTTACCTATTGATTGTATTTGTCTGTCACCCCAAGTAAAATTTCATCTTGATGTTTTGTTCACCGCTCTATCTCCAGGCTTAGAAGAATGCCTGACACCCAGTTCTCAGTAATGCTTTATTGAATGGAGGAATAAATAAATCCTTTCACTTTCAGTTCAAGCACTAGGGAGTGTACATATGTTGGTTTTGCTTACTTAGGATCCACTCCCCTTTCTGGTAAAAGTATTCTTCTTTCTCTCTTTACTCTTGGTTTAAGTGGTTTGGGAAGTTCCTACCCTGAACCCCAGATCCCGAAGTGGAAACATGATCCAGACCAATCAGAAACTTCCATACACTTTACCATGGTTACTGGTACAAGGATGGGAATGCAGCCCAATTAAGCCTAATCAGAGCCTCTACATAGGCAGCTCACATTATGGCAGCTGGTTTTCCTCAGAGCAAGAAAGGGAGAATGAAAGTCACAGTCTTTTTGTAACCTAATTCTACACTTTTGCCCTATTCTGTTTTTAGCAACTAGTCACTAGATCCAAACCATACTTGAGGGGACATTGTTATACATTTTTATACATGAATACAATAAGTGAAAAATCATCAGGAATTATCTTAGAGTTAGTCTACCACAATCCACCCTCTGGCCCCAATGATTTACATCCTTCCCACATGCAAGATACACTTCTTCCCTCCCAAGGTCCACAAAAGTCTCATCTCATTAGAGCATCATCTCAAAGTCTGGAATCTCATAAACTAAATCAAGTTCAGTTGTATATAAGGATCCTCAAATGTTGGACCTTAAGTACAGCGCCTTGAGTACAGTTCCTCTTGATCTTTGAGTCCTATGGAACTAAAGAGGTAGGTTATCTGCTCTACTCACCCCTACCATAAACCGATATACAATAGTGGGTCAGGCATAGGATAACTGCTATAGACATTCCTGTTCAACAAGGGGAAAATTGGAGGTGCAAATGAGTCACAGGTTCATAGAAATTCTGAAATCCATCTGGGCAAATGTTGGACATTCCTTGATTAGATCCCATGGCCTGGGATGGCTCTAGGCTCTACCCTCAGGGATTTTTATTCTTCCTTCTCAGTTATCTTTTCATTTTCATGGGAGATAGCACATGTTTGCACTTGAGCAGCTATCTCAGTCTTCTTTCTGTCAGTAGAATTCTGGGAGTCCAGAGGCCTCTCCTCATTCTCCCCTCAGTCCAAGTTGGAAATGTTTCTGCAATTATGTCTTTTAAGAGACTTGTGGGTCTCTTGTGAATCTTCTTGGGGTTTACTCCATTAGGGAAAAGCCACATCTCTTTGCGCTAGGCCCTTTTCTACCTCGGGCACTTGCTGAGATGGCTGAAGTTCACACTCTTATACTTTCTAGAGGCCTTTGAGTGGGAGGATTTGTGAGGCACATCCTTAATCATTTTAAAGCGTTTCTTATGTGACTGATAGATTTCTAGGCACCACCTTTGACATTTCTGAGGTCTTAAAAAAGTTTTAAATTTACACACTCAGCTTCCATGTTTAGACCATGTTTTCCTGGAAGTGTCCAGGATTTGGTATTTGCTTGGAAGCCATTTCTTAATTTTTGTATTGTTTGAGCTCTGGAGACACTGAGAATTTTCAAAACCACCAGTCCTGGCAATATATATATAAAACCATCTTTCCTTCAATTTATTTTTCTCCTCTTGCATTTTACTATAAACAGCAAAGAGGCACCAGGTGGCAACTTCAACACTTTAGAACTCTCCTTAACTAGATAACCCAGTTCATTAGGCATATTTTCTACTTTTCACCTAACTGTAGGTGACAGTGTTGCTAAACATTCTGCCACTACATAATAAGGAACCATCTTCCTCCAATTTCCAATAATGTGTACCTCATTTCTTTTGAGCCCTCACTGGCAATGTCCTCAAAGTCAAGTTTTCTACTAACAGTCTGTTCAAGGCAATTAGGCTTTTCTCTAACATGCTCCTCAAATTCCTCCTAGACTCTGACCAAGCTCAGCTCCAAAGCCACTCTTACAGTTTTAGAATATTTGTTATGGCAGCACCTCACTTCCAGGAAGCAAAATTTGTATTTATCTCCTTTTCTCATCCTACTTCCAAAGGAAACTATTCTAATATGTTTAAAGAATATCAATATTTGGTGAGCACACATTTTTACTTTACTAAATGGTGTTTTATATATCTTATTCTGTTTGTCACTGTTTCACCTGTCACTATGCTTTCAGGATCCATCCGTGCTGTTATTTGGACCTCTAGTCTGTTGCTTCAACTGTGCGTAGTACATCATGGTTATGCCCTCCTCCCATATTTATTCTATCTCCCATGGGCAAATAGATTACTTCCAACTCCGTGCCATCAATCCCAAATCATGCTGCAGTGAGTACCCTCATTTATGAGTGAGGATTTCTTTGGGATCTATGTAAACCCAGAATTGAGATTGCTGATGTGTAGCTTATACATCTACTTAATTTGACCAGGAAGTACCAAACTACTCAGTGGTAAGATTGTACGTGTCTTGGTTCCCATCAGCCATATATGAAGTCTCCTGCATCCCACATCTGGGCCAACACTTGGTATTATCCAGTTTTAAAATTTTACCAGTCCATTAAATATGAAGTAATATATCATTAATATATTTTTAAAAATTTATTTTGGTAAAATATATGATATTTGCTATTTTAACCATTTTAAGCATGCATTTCAGTGACATTACATTCACAATGTTGTGCAACAATCACCACTATTTCCAAAACTTTTTCAACACTCTAAACAGAAATTCTGTACCCATTAAGTAATAACTCCCTATTCCTTCTTTCCCCCACCCTTGGTAAACCTTTAATCTACGTCCTGTCTCTGTGATTATGCCCATTCTAGATATTTCTTATGAGTGAAATCATACAATATCTGTTCTTTTATGTCTGGCTTATTTCACTTAGTATAATGCACCTTTTTGTGGTTGAACGATATTTCATTGAATATATATGCCACATTTTATCCGTTCATCTGTTGATGGATACTGGGGTTGTTTCTACCTTTTGGCTATTGTGAATAATGCTTCTATGAACGTTGGTGTACAGTATGTTCGAGTTCCTATTTTCAATTATTTGGGAATATATATCTAGGAATGAAATTACTGGGTTATATGGTAATTCTATATTTAACTTTTTGAGGAACTTCCAGTTTTTTTTCCATAGTGGCTGCATCATTTTACATTCCCACAAGTAATGCATAAGGAAGGGTTCATTAATATTTTGATTGCATTTTATTGATAATTGATGAGTTTGAACATTTCTTCATCTACGTTTGCGTTTCCCTTCCCACAAATTGCATGCTCATATCCTTGTTTGTAGGCTCTTGAAGATCAGAGATCAGGTATAACTTCTGCATCTTCCACTGCTTCCAGAACACTGCTGGGAGTTGAGTGGTGATTGATGAGAAGGTCAATGTGGCCATGTTATTTGAGTTTCTGGATTTTGAGGCCTTCTTTTCAGTTTCCTCTACAGAGCCTGAGGTGTTTGCCTTCATTCATTCAGAACACATTTGTCAGATGAATGCCCCCATGCAAGTCTTCCCATGCAGCTCTCCCTTCTGGCAAAGCCCAAATGACCCATCAGTCATTCCATCAATTGAATAGAAGAATGAATTGGCCACACCAGTTGTCTGGCATCAAACAGACTCCAGTAACATTTTAAATGCCCTTTTCCCAACTCTAACATTCTATGCTCCTTCGATTCTAACTTATTGGCTGATTGCTGTTTTTCTTTTGTTGTTGTTTTCAACTGCCACATGCCCAAAACAGAGCAAGACCCAAAGAATCTTTTGGATATGGTGGCTCAAAATAGCCTTTTGTTAAATTTATCTGCTTGTGAGGAACAATCCCACATCTCAGCAAAGGACAATTGCTGATAGATATGATGATTTAATAGCCAGAATGTAAACTTCTCTTCTCAATGTATCCTATAAAGTTCCCTAACCCCAATATGACATTTATCTACATTATCAGGGAGAGGAAGGGTTCCAGCCCTGGCCTAACAAACTACTCCCATACCCACCCACCCCAGGGCAGAATTAGGTATCCAACTGTGTAAGTCTTGACAGTAATACCTCCCATCTTGTATTGCTATTATCTGTTTATTTTCTCTCCCCTCTCTAGATTTGGAATACATTGAGGACCCAGATTGTGTCTTATTCATTTCTTTATTTCTTGCACTTATCATGGCACTTTTCACACAGTAGGTATGCAATAAACGTTTATTGATTGAACGGACACGTGAAAAAACATTTATAGTTGCCAGGAATGCAGACGCAAATAAGACACAGTTTAATGATAAAAATAATGTGGGAAATGTACAGAGAGGAGCACCGTATCCTATGAAGAAATGAGCTTCATAGGGGGGCATGATTTCTAGCACTCATCTTTTTCCTGTCCAACAGAATCCATCTGCCCTTGAATTCAGGATGTGACCTATTTTAACTGTAGAAATGGGCTTTCTCTGTGTTTGTGGCCGTGTCTGTGCATGTATATACTGTCTTTCTGACTGTGCCTGCCCCATCCTAGCCTGGAGTCAGTACAGGGAGGTTGAAGGTTATTTACCTCCCACCCAAAGGGGCTTGGCCAAGATGGCTAAGATATCTGTATAGCTAGTGAGCCTCATGATATTGGACACAAAACTCCTTTGGAGTGTGATCTAACAATTGGGAAAATCTGAGATGGCCCAAGGGTGAGCTTTTCAGGCTCTACCTCAAGTCCATGCCAATTTTCAACTCTTCATTCAATCCAAAGGGATCTGGGACAACTTCTGTCCAAAGGGTTGGGATTTAAGGGAGCCTTAGATACATAGGTCTGCTGTAAGGTCCAATTATGTACCTCTTGCAAAATATAGCAATAGAACTCTGTAGGGACCTTGTCTCACTTCATAAGCAACTCATTGAGAGGGTTTTAACAGTGACTTCTAAAATGGCCAATAGCCATGTGGCCAAGTTGGGAATTATGCTATATTTATCGTTATTTATTCCATTTCTTTTTTCTCTTTTTTAAACTTACTACTTATGAAAAGATTTCTATGTGAAGAATCACTTAATAGTTGGATTTTGATCTAGCAAAACAAATTTGGGTTCTCCTGAGCTAATCCCTAAAGAGATTTCCTTCATTTTCCTATCTATAGACTTTGGATAGTGAAGCCTGATGTGAAATGATCTTTAGTAAATTTTTTTCATAGATATTCCACAAAGCAGAATTCTTTTATATTTATTTGCTCCATGATCTTGAAGTACTTGCTCAATAACCACAGTGTGGGCTTCATTTAAATATGCAACTGCTGCCGTGTCATTATGTTTTGAAGTTTTTGGACTACTTTGCTAGTGTGAAATTGCTAAATCTATCTTTTATGTATTTGGCTGTTTTGGTTTGCTAAAGACAGCTGAAGTAAAAAGAAATGGGTTGGCTTTTACAATGGGGATTTATTAGGTTACAAGCTTACAGTTCTGAGGACATGAAAATGCCCAAATCAAGGCTTCAGGCGAAGCTCTCTTCCCGAAGAACAGTACATGGCAGCATCTTTCTTCTCCAGGTCTCATTGCTTAAGCTTCTGGCTTCCTCTCTCCCAGGTTCTGTTGATTTTAGCTTCTTGCTTTCATGGCTTTCTCTCTGTTCCTGTGGATGTCTCTCTGTAGCTTTTCTCTCTCAGCTTTCATCCATTAATAAAAGACTCCAGCAAGAAAATCAAGACCCACCCTGGGTCATGCCCCACCGAAGCAGTCCAGTCAAAGGCCCTTAACTGAAGTGATCTAATCAAAAGGTCCCATCCAGAACAGGATCACACCCACATGAATGGATTAGCTCTAAGAATATAATCCATAAAAGACTCAAACTGCCACAGTGGCCCCCTTATAGCCAGGATCTAGTGCTTGTGAGTTTCTTATAATTTTTTTTTTCAGTAGGATAATGTGAGCTTCTCCACCATAAGCCAAAATGCTCAATAGCGAGTGAATTGATAAATGCTGCCACTAATAATAAGGGCAATATGAGGACAACCCGAAGAGCAGGGATCAGCAAACTTTTTCTGTAAAGGGCCAGATAGTAAATATTTTAGACCTTGTGGGTCATTTGGTCTCTGTGAAAACTCTTCAGCTCTACCTTTGTAGTGCCCACACAGCCATGGACAATACATAGATGAATGGGCTGTGTTCCAATAAAACTTTATTTACAAAAGAGGCAATGGGCCAGGTTCAGCCTGTGGGCTATAGCTTTTTTGGCCCCTTCTGTAGAGTAAGTGATAGAATCAAACAACTCTAGCTGTGAAGAATATGTGGCCTACCCCATCTGCCTTGGAAACCCTCATTTTGAGCTGTCTCTTAGTATACTGTGCCTGCTCTACAGTTTTGTTTCTTGAGCTTTAGGTTTATAGGTAGAATGAAGGATTAGTGTGAGAGTGTTTACAGTGGTATTTGATGACAGAAGCTCTGAATGGTGACCTGTTCTCTTGTTTTCAAAGTAAAGCTTCCTGTTCTATCTTAGCTGGGCCACAATAATGGGCTGAAATAGAGTAGGGTCTGAAATGGAAACCAGACACCTCACAGAGGGTCTATGTCTCCCATGGAAGTTAGAATTTGGTGCTCAGGAAGAAAGAAGGGACATACTTCTAGGAGTAAGCTAGGAGCTCTATTTTCCAGCATCCCAGCAACGAGAAAAAAAGAGACCCAATTCCCCTGGATGCAAGGATGGGTTGCAGTTTTGAAGGGGTCATTGTCAGGGCATAACACCTAGGTGTAGAGCCCCAAATTTAGGCTGGTGATTTATATTTCATTGGTAAAGAAGATCCTGTGGCAGTTCATTTGCAGCCATTGACAGATGTGAGCAATCCATTGCCATGTGGATTCCTTATACTATTTCAGCATTTGCCAAAGCAACGATTTCACTTTCTGCATGTGATTTCAAAGCGACGCAAGCAAGATGGAAAAGAAAGGCAAGAAACTGAAGCCCAGGTATCCTTCACCTGGAAGATGGCCCATAGATACATTAATGAAGGGAGTGGATGTTGCAGCCAAGACCAAATTCCAAGGCTATGGTTAATTTTCTTCCTGCCTAGGATAGTTCTGAAATCTTGTTCTTTGTTTTGTCATTTTTTCTCAGGTCTGAACAAACAGAAGCCATCACTGTGTTCCCGAAACACTCTTTCAGTGGCTCTGTCATTGTTATGCTCCGGAGTGAGCAGCATCTGCTGGGTGGGGGTTTGTGTGCAAGGTGTTTTTAGAGGACTGACCCTGCACTGGTGTCAGGGCCATCAATTAGGACAGTGGGAGAGAGAAAGCGACTAGCAGTGATGAGGCTGATAATTACACACTACAGTACAGTTGACCTCCAAGAGCAGGTGGCGGGAGTAAGTGAAATTCCAGGCTCTGTCACTCAGGATTCATTTTCACTCTTGTGTTTAGGCCTGAGGGGGTGCTCATTGATCTGGAAGAAACTGTCTATACTATTTTGTTAATAATAAGGATAATAAGAAAACCATGTATTTAATACAAAAGGATATTATTCCTTTCCTATTAATGGCTTAAAATTTGCTGTTATCTTTAAAACCCATACTTCTTTCTATCTGTCTCTTTCTCTCTCTCTGTATGCACAATGTTGAAAAGATTGGGATCTCTAACTTTCGTATGAGTTAAATATTTAATGCTTCCATGGATCTGGCCCTTTGTTAAGACTTCTGCAGCCCTGATATCTCCATTTCTTCATAATGGTCTCCTTTGAGAGAGGTACCATTATTCCTGTCTCACAAATCTGGAAATGAAATAAGGCACAGAAAGTAGGTGAATATCCTCCCACCTTCCCAGTTTGGCTTGCATTTTTCGGTTTCACTCTGAGCTGTGGTTCCTTTCTGTTTCCTTTGTCTCTGGAGTCTCTCCTTCCCTAAGCTTTGCTTTTCGTCATCAGTGGGGTGAGGAGATCTGTGAGTTGTTCTGGGTACAACAGCCTTGAGCCACCTGGACACGGGTCGGGGAGCAGACAGCAGCCACATAAATGTCTCATCTTCTTTAGCTTTTGAGCTGAGTTAAATACTTCTCACAATAATAGACCAAGATGGCAGTTGATCCAAGAGGTAGATAAGAGCCTGGAGGGCTCAGGAGAGACAGAGGTCTTGGTAGAAGCTGAGATTACTTTTCAATTTCACTGAGGTTATAAAATGAGATTATTGAACTTTATTCCTAGCATATTTATGACCCCGAACTTTATTTTTCCCTTTTTTTTTTTTTTT
>JAQZBX010054005.1:0-18746 GCA_029593785.1 Cabassous unicinctus | reverse complement strand
TCCTTTTTCTTTTGCATGTTTAATTTGTCAAATAGTGATAGAAATGTTTAAAATCTCTTTTGTATTTTATTGTATTTTTATCACTTTTTCCAGTAGGTTTTACTTAATGTTAATGTCATGTTATTTGATATATAAAATTAATGGCTATTATATATCAGTTGCAAATTATATACCTCATCCATAAACTAATAAGTTAATTCCATTTTCTAGAATTCTACTTTAAAGTGATAGCTATAACCCCCAATTTCTTTTAGTTTGCATTTGCCTCATGTTTCTTTGCTTATCTCTTTATTATTCTGTGTCATTTTTATGTATGTTTATGTTTTTCAAAAATTGGGAAGCAATATATCACATTTTAAACTCTACTGATGGTTTCTTCTAAAATTTTCAAAAGAATTCTTAAAGCTAAAACTCTGTTTGTCAGTGAGGGGAGTCAATTAGGAGAATTTACTTTCCTTATTTAATTCGAGGAATTTACAACATGTTTACTGCCCCCTGCTCTTGACAGGATACTTGAAACCCTGTCATTCTTCCAGTGTATCCTGTATGTAGCAGTGGTCTTCCTTTTTCTGTGATGCAGGTGTTTCTTAACCTGTGGGGTGGAAGGAGGGCAGGAAATCAATGTGTTAGCCTCATGATCTCTCATTCCAGGAAGAAACACCTCTGCTGCTGCTGGTCTTGGGTTTCCCACTGCCAGTAGCCTGTCTGGTAGACCTGGGGCTCTGCCAAAGGAGTCAGGACACGATGGTCCCATTGTCAAGGTTTGCATCCTGACTTCATCACTTGGGTGACCTTGGGCAATTTATTTAACAAATTTAGCTTCCTCATCTTGAAAAAAAAAAAAAAAAGATTGACAATGGCATAATTCCATAGGGTTATTCTGATAAACGACACTCCTGGCACATACTAAATGCTCATTAAATGTTAACTGCTATTATTTCTTTTATCACCATCATCACCCACAAGAGGGTCCAAGGAACTTTCATAACTATTTAGTATCCGCAGATGGGGTATTCACAGATCTATCAATACAGAGTAAGTTCACTATCACAGAGCAGTGTAGCAAAAAATGACCACAAACAGAGACTTTACTCAGTATATTCACTCCCCTTCTAGAGCATAAAGACAAGTCCTTGCCACCTTGAGAAATGTGTCCCATGTAGAGCCCTCTTTTCCATAATCTTTCTCTAGATCCTCTTCTCACTTCCCTCTACAATTCTCTCTTAAGTCCCAACAGTTCCTTGCTTCCACTTCAGTTTTCTTGGAAAACTCAACCTCTTCAAAAGGGAGGCAAATGTCCTGGCCCCAGTACATTCGTAATCCAACCTTAACATCACCTGGATGCTAGTGCAGGTGTCCCTCTGCCCGGAATGGGCCAGCTTCAAAGGGAAGAGGGGGTTTCTGGCCCATCAATGGGGTGGATGGTGAGTTCTGCTCTCTGGATTAGTGCTCCCTCCTGCAAGAGTCACAGCTGGTTTAGGCTTACAAGTTCTCTAAGGAGCAGGCTCTCTTCATCATCTAGCCCAGGGCTCAGCAAAAGTTTTCTGTACAGGGCCAGATAGTAAATAGTTTGATCTTTGAAGGCCAGATGGTCTCTTGCAACTACTCAACTCTGCCTAGTAGCATAAAAGCAGCCACAAATACTACAGAAACAAATGGGGGTGGCTGTATCTCGGGAAAACTTCGTTAATGGACACAGAAATTTGAATGTCATATAATTTTCATGTGTCATGAAATATCATTTTTTTGATTCCACCCCCCACCTCATCTAAAAATATAAAACTCATTCTTAGTTTGTGGGCCATCTCAAAACAGCCAGCAAGCTGTAATTGGCCCACGGGCCATAGTTTACGGACCCCTGCTCTAGGCGTAACACTCAGCTTTGTTCCCAGGTTTCGTCTGGTCTTGCTGGCCCCTTACAGCATTTTACTGGGATGCAATGAACTATAACCAGTCCCCCCACCCCCACCCCACCTGCTTTCTGCCCTGTTCTCAGCTTTTGTCTAGAGAATGTAAAACTCTTCTTTATTTCTTTTCATTCAAAAATTGATTTAGTGACCACCTACTATGTGCCAGGCATTGTGGCTTGATACCGGGGATTTGGTCATACCTAAAACACTGCCTCTTTCTTTAAAATGAAAGAAAACCCACATTTAAAGTACAGCATAAGGACTGTAAAAAAGCAATGTGCTTGAGTGCTTTGGGAGCAAGGAGAAAAACCACCTAGCACAGCCTAGGGGCAACAGGAAATCTTCCAAGCAAGGTTGCCTTTGAGCAGATTTTGACCTTCATTGAAAGTAGCCACTCACCAAATCCCAGAGGTTGCAAAGATAAGTAAGACATAACCTGCCCTCAAGCTGCCTGTGGTCAAGTGCCTTGTGTGTGTGTGCGTGTGCGTGTGTGTGTGTATGTGAGTATCCCATTTATTTTGCACCTCATTCCCTAAATTTGATGGCCCATTAGATTGTTTTCCTTATCCTTTATTTTATTCTTTGTGGTTTGACTTTCTACATATGCTCTCAATTCTCGTTGCCACGAGGCATGTGGTAAGGATATATTTTCCTCCTAATAGCAGGCAGTTGTGCCAGGGCTGTATATTAAATATTTCTGTTCCTAGGCCATCTGCAAGGCCTTTTAAAAATCACATATTAAGTTGTTATCTATAGTAGGATATGTTTCTGGGCTAATTCTTTTGAAGTAATCTCTGCCAAATCTTGTGTGTACCACTCTGATTTCATTCCTGCAGTTTTATGATATATTTTAAAAGAGAACAGATTACCTTGCCTTCAATACTTTCAGTTTTCAAAACTGCTTAACTGTTTGTGGTAGAATTTCAGGCTGATCCCTCCTGCCCCCACCTCAACCCCCTTCTCCTCTTCCCTAGAGGCTGTAGAAGCAGAACATTCAAGTTCCCAACCTCCTTGGCTGCCATGGTGGACAGAGGATACTAGTCAATTAGACTGAAGTGAAGTCTACTAGGGGAGTTTCTGGGAAGCTCTTAACTTTACTGATAAAAGGGGCTAATTGGGGTTGGTGCCTCTCTTTTCCTCCTTCTTCCTGTCTTGAAAGTAGACGTGTGGCAGCCATCTTGAATTTACGAATCATTTTGTCAATTAAATAAAATCATGTAAAACAATTAAGCCAGGGGATTTTATTCGGTCCCGTGGAATGATAGAATTATCTTATATGTCCTTTCTCAGGAGCTGTAGAGAGAATTAGGCAAAAACTGGCCCAACTCCTGAGAGGGAGTTTCATTTATTCATCCACTTAACAAGCCATGGTTGAATCTTTCCTGTCTGCTACGTGTGGGGCTAAAAAAACTACCTCATCCTTAAAGGTTGGCGAGTACACAGATAAGAAGCAAGAAGTCGATCGGATGATGATTCCTATTTTCCACTTCATCTCAAAAATAATGTGGAAGTCTGGGCATTAGACACCTGCCTCCTGTGAAACTCTTTACAAGGGTAATTTCCCAGCACAAACAGTTTGCATTTTCCAGGCTCCAATCCCAACCCCACCCTCTGAGGATGACTTTTTCTATCTCAAATGGCCTTGTATAGGGAACATTCTTTTCCAGAACGCCCACATGCTAGGGAGCTCGTGGCTGCAGGAACCATGCTTAAAGCCAGTCACATTACCACAAGGGGCTGAGACTGGCCAAGGGCACAGCAATGACACGAATAGGCAGGCATGTTGATCAGGAGGAAGGAAGAGGCCACTTTATGCTGGGCGGTTCTAGTTTGCTAAAGTTGCTCAAAACAGATACCATAAAATGGGTTGGCATTTAACAATGGGAATTTATTCACTTACAAGCGTACAGTTTTGAAACTGAGAAAAATGTCCAAATCGAGGCATCATCAGGTGATGTTTTTTTCCCTGAAGACAGGGCTGCCTATGATCCTTGGCTCCTCTGTCACATGGCAAGGCACATGGTGGCATCTGCTGGTCTCTCCCTTCTCTTCCGGGTTTCATTGCTTTCAGCTTCTTGCTTCTGTGGCTTTCTCTTCATCTGAATTTCATTCTCATATAAAGCACTCCAGTAAGAGGATGAAAACGTGCCCTGAATGAGGTGGGTCACATCATAACTTAAGATCCTACTCACCAGTGGCACCTCTGGAGGAGGAAACGGCGGCAAACTCAGCTGCTTGAGGAGCAGGGCTGGTACTGCCCTAGGGGCTGGAGGCACTCGCTCCCGACTGGGAAAACTGGGAAGTCTCCACAGAGACCACTATCATGGCTGTGCAATTTGACGGGCGCATGGTTCTGGGGCCGACTCCAGGGCAACCACTGGGTCCTACGTTGCCGTTGCCGATCGAGTGAATGACAACCTGGTCCCTATTCCTAACTGAAGGTTTCGCTGTTGCTCAGGCTCAGCGCTGAAACCCAGGCAGGAGCTGATGCTGTCCCTTATCGGCTTGGTTTCCACAGCATTGAACTGAATGAGCCTCCGCTGGTACACACAGCAGCCAGCCCCTTTAAGGAGGTGTGTTACTGATACTGGGAGGACCTGATGGTGGGAATCATCACTGCCAGCTGGAACCCCCAAGAAGGAGGGCAGGTGTACTCAGTGCCCATGGGGGGCATGATGGTAAGGCAGTCCTTTGCCATCAGAGGCTGTGGGAGGTCCTATAGCTATGGGCATGATCAAGGAAGAGTGTCTGCACTTCAGTGCCAATGCTCTTGCTTTGGCCATGGAACGGGACGGCTCCAGTGGGAGTGTGGTCTACCTGGCAGCCATTGCAGAATCAGGATAGAGAGGCAGGTTCATTTGGGAGACCAGATCCCCCATTCACCATTGCCACTTTACTACCCGCCTAAATCCTCCTATTATAGAATATAATGAGACACCCAATAAGGACCAAAATTTCAATACATAATTTGTCAAAAAGAAAAAAAAAGATCCTACTCACTAAAAAAGTCTACTTAAAATGGGTCCACACCCACAGGAATGGGTTAGTTTTAAGAAATACTTTTCTGGGGTACATATAGGTTCACACCATCATGGGGTGAGGATTTCATGACAGAAGTGACATTTGACCTTCCATTCTTGGAATTATGACTCAAGTTCCACAGAGTTTAAGCTATTCACACAAAGCAAAAACAAAACAGGCTTTTGTGTGGAAAGTAGAAATTGGCTGTTAGAAGTGAGATTTTGGCACATTTACCTCAGAGAGCATCCACACAATCTTTCTCTGTCACATACATTCTCTCTCTCTCTCTCTACAACACAGATAAAATAGGGATCCTCCTGGAGTGGGCAAAGAACAGTGGTCAGTTAAAGAGACTAGCAAAGTCACTTAAAAGCCAAGAGCGTGAGTCATCTTCAGTGGAGCCTAGCATCCTGGGGAAGTGTGAGTGGCGTACTTCCCCTCTTTGTTACCAGGTCCCTGACCTCCCTTCAGAGGCTTTCTGAGGAAAACCCAAGACCAGTACCCACTGAGGAAACTTGGAATGTTGAGGCCTGAACATGCTCCCAGGAGGGAGAGCTCTTTCTTTTCCCTTTGTGTGTCACTCAGCTTGGGTAACCAGGCCTTCGTGCTCCCTGGCTTCAGGGCTTAAAGGAGGAATAGGCTGCAGAACACCTCTCTTCTTGGCTTTACCTCCCCTTATTCCTGAGGGGACTTTTTTCCCCAAGAAGGGAGGGAATAGAGGCCTGCCATTTTTATAAGTAGTGAGGCTCTTTGGTCCAGCCCCCCACAGACCCTCCCTGGACTTCCACAGGGTTACAGCTGCACATTGAGCCGAGGAGGGTATTCCTGGTCCTGGGTACTGGGGCTCCCAGTTCTGGCTAAGATTTCCATGGGGCCACAGGGATACCCAACTTCAGGGTCTAAGTAAGCTTGGCTTATAGGCATCTTGGTGGAAACCATGCAGATAAGGGGTTGGCCCGTGGGTTAAATCTGGGTGGCCACATGCTTTTAGACAACCAATGAGCTAAGAATGGTGTTCAAATTTATAAATGTTTGAAAAAAAAATCAAAAGAGGAATAATATTTTACAACATGTTAAAATTATATAAAATTCAAATTTCAGTGTCTCTAAATAAACTTTTATTTAGCCAAGTTCATTTGTTTACTTATTGTCTATAGCTGCTTTCGAGTTACAGTGGCAGAGCTGAGTAGTTGTGACAGAAGCCATACTGCTACAAAGCCTAAAATAGTTACTGTCTGGTCCTTTCCAGAAAAAGTTTGCTCACTCCTAAATGTTTTGCTTGTACATAGTGACTCCTGGTCATTAGCTCTGGGAGTGGGGGTGGGCATGGGAGGTGGGGAAGAGAAGTTTCAGTCCCTACCAGCCTGATGAATGGGGACTCTGTGTCACACCTACCAGTAATTTCATTTAAAGTCCTCTTTCTGGCACATTCAGATTTGTGGCTGCAAATTCATTCCTGTCATACTTTGTCTCATGTACCTTCCTGCTAAAGCCTCTCTCTTTGACAATCATGGCTTTTGTTTTACTGGCCCTGTTTTGGAAGTAACACCCAAAGGTCTCCTCCATTGTCATGTGCCTAAATCCTACTATTGCACCCAGCTTAATGCTCTCTCCATGTCCATCCCTGGAAGCCTTGCCTCATTTTTTTTCAGCTTGCAGGTCCACCTACCTAGATTTTTCAAAACAACTTGCTTTCAAATATCCTGAATGGTTTTCCTCATACACTTGGACCAATTCTCCCAAAATAGGAAGTTTCAAGGTGACTTTTCCATTCTTTGAATCCCACTGGACTCTTTCGACACCATCACATTATGGTAATTTGTACAAATTTCTTGTGAGTTTCTTGAGTGCAGGGACTGAGTCTGAGTCAGCTAAGCCATACAGGATAGGAATCAGCATGACTCACGTTCAAATTCTAGCTCCTCTGCTGTCTGTTTGACCATGGGCACGTGATTAACGTCTTTGAGCCTTAGTTTCCTCATCTGCAAAATTCCAGTAATATTCCCTGTGCCCCAGAGGATTAAATGACATTATGCCCTGAAAGTGCTTATTAGGAATCAGTCACTCAGTACTCCTTGCCATGCACCCCAGAGCCTGGAGTCCATGAGGCATGCAAAGTCTCTGAGATGCACACCTGCGACAGTCACATTGGGAGCGAGATAAGGTCCTGGCTTTGAAAATAGCACTTTACCTCAGAAATGTCCTCCCTCTTCTGAGGACTGTGGTTAGTCCTGAGAACAGAATGTCTCCCCCACTCCCACCGGCTCTCAGAGTCACATCATAATCATATCCCGCAGCTGTGGTGGGAACACCCAGGATGAAACAGGGAAGAGTTGGAACAAGCAGGATTGTAAATGCCAGAGTGAAGTTGATGCCTGGAGAGGCTGCAAGCCTAGCAGGCTAACTCGGCACCCTGGTGCACCATCCCCTGCTGCCCCTTCACCGCTCAGCCCTTTCTGAGTCCTCTGGCCTCTGACACCCAGTTACCCGTGTCCTGGCTGATAGTGTGACTTTGCAGGAGGAGCTGTGACAGTTACTTCTCTGCTCCTGACCTTTGGGAATAGAGCCAACTTTCAGAGGCCAAACAAATCTCAGGATGTACATCCTGCAGAGACAGGATAATTTATAACTCAAAACACTCTTCATTTGTTTATTTTTCAAAACGAGATATTGTTTGTACTTCCTCCTGTGAAACATGCCCAGCCCACTGATTTTGATCACTCCCGTCCACCCCTTGGAGCCCGCTGTGTCTGAGGGATGTCACCTCCGTCTGATGCGGATGCGATCAGAGTAGAAGACTCAGGAATCCTGTTTTCTCACTCTTGCTCTAATCCTCTTTTCCACTCATTACTGTGCCTTTCACACCAGGGGAGATTCTCACATGGGGGCTTTTTCTGCTTCTAGGACAGCTGTGTTGGAGACCCTGAGGGAAGTGAGTTGCTAGGAGCCAGGCTGGCTCTGCACCGGCTGTTTGGCTGAGACACCACTCATGGGAAGTAAGTCATTCTGATGTGAGGACAGGCCAGTTCAGGGCTAAGGCAGATGTCGTGCTGGAACCCCAGCCTAAAGTTTTCCACCTGCCGTTTTCTGCCTTCCTGCAGCCCCTGCCATGGGCCTGGCTGCTTCCTCTTCTGTCTGACAGACTGCCTGGGGCAGGCTTCTCCCTTGGAGGATCCTTGTGCTGGATTTATCCTCGGCCTTCTAAGGGACCCAGTATGTAGTGATCATCCTTTCTCCTGCATCTCAACTCTCTCCCCTTCTATGGGAGACTTCCTATCACCATTAAAATATGCTCTTTTCTTCCATGTCCAAAACAAAACAAAACAAGAAAAAAACCCAAACAACCATCCTGTGACTCCACGCTCCTCTTTAGATACCTCCTGCGTTCTCTTTCCTGCTTTACAGCTGAACTTCTTGAAAATGTTGGCTACCCCTTGCTGCCTATATCTTCTCACCTTCTAACCCATATTCAACCCACAGCAACCTGGTTTCTAGCTAAGACACCTTACTACCAAAACCGCTCTTGTGAAGCTCACTTTTCACCGTTCCCTTACTTGACCTCCACTGACTCCTTTTCTTCCTGAAGCATGCTTTCCTCTGGCCTCTGTGACATCTTGCTCCGCTGGGTTCTTCTCTGATTTCTCCAACCCCTTTTTCTTAATCTCCTGTAACAACTCCTCCCCTACCAGGCCTCTTGTGTTGGAGCTCCTCACAGAGCCATCCTAAACTCTCTTCTCAGCCTATGCTCTTTCCTCAAGAAATTGTGCCAACTGCTTTGGCTTTAAACACCGTTGCTGAAGCTGGCTCCATACAGCAGAATGGCCCCAGGTGGCGTTGGCTTTGATGTGGAAGGCCAGGGTGGGTTAGGAGAGTTCGGAATCAGGGCAGGGGAAACTGGAGTTTCCATCCCTGGAATCACAAAAGGAGCAGCCCAAGTAAACCTCTGTCTTCATCCAAGAGAGTCACTCACTGGGGACAGTCAAAGTGGGATGGGGCCAACAAGCCTGGGAATCCTTGATTGGCTTGGAGCCTCCCAAGCCAGGATCTCCCCCGACCCCAGATGGCTTAGTCTTGGCTTTCAAGAACATGCTATGTATATGATTCCATTTATATGAAATGTCCAGAATAGGCAACTACAGAAATCAGATTAGTGGTTGCTAGGGCTGGGGTGAGGGAGGGAAGGGAAAAACTACGTAACGGGTTTGAGGTTTCCTTTGGAGGTGATGAAAATATTCTGGACCTAGATAGTGGCAATGGTTGCACAACATTGTAAATGTACTAAATGTTACTAATGGTTAAAAAAAAATTACATTGTTTGGTATTAACCCCAGAAGAGGAGCCACCACTGCTAAATCAAGCCACCCTGACCAGGAGTGCATTCAAGGTCAGAAGTGATGAATAGATAAGGAATTGTAAATGGGAAATGACTCTTTCCACCAAAAAAGTTGTGAAAACCTCAAGTTCCCCTGAATGTGCTATTCCACAATATAACTAGAGGATTTCTAAATTATATTCATTCCCAGTGCATGACAGGTGTGTGGTATGATAGTAGAATACAAGTTTAAAGTTGTATTATAAACTTTTTCCCCCAAATCTCTATTTCTGTGACTGTGATGAGGCTGGACTTGGTGTTTCGGTGGAGTAACCTGGAAGTGTGAACTGAGGCCAGGGAAAGAGGTTGCTTGAAATATTTAAGGCCTTGAACTGGCAGCACTCTGGAATCATTTGTCAAGGTCTAGGATTAACCTTGACCAGTGAAGTGAACTGACGCTTTACAGATGTTGTCTTCTCACGACAACCCTATGGGGGACACAGCAAACCAGAGGTGGAACAAGGGTCTGCTCCCAAAGTCTGATAAGTCCTAGCAAGTCTGTGAGCCCAGTGAGCCCTTGACCCAGAAAAGGAGGGGTAGGTTGGGCAGAGGAGCTGCTAGAGTCTCAGTGACTGCTTGCGGTCGCTGACCCAGCATCCATCACTGTGTTTCTCTTACTCTATCTCCAACCTGGTGTGGCCCTGGGAGATGCAACACACTCATGTCAGCTGAAACCTTGACATTTTCTTTATCCTGCTGATTACAAAATGTGAGCGAACCATACTGCTGAGTGAAACTTCTAGAGTTTGCTTGCTTGTCAATTTCTCACTCACACTTACTAACGCAATATCATTTCCTGACTTGTTAAATAGGCAGGATGAGAGCAGGTGACTGAGATATATGATAGCCGGAGAACTCTGCTACACTCAGCATATCCTGTTATTGTAAATCTAAAAGTCCTGCTTTGGCATCTACCGTCCTTTTTTCCCTTCTTTTCCTGGAACCATGGTTGTATTTAAAGGGATAAGCATTTATATTTTTCAGTGTAGGAATCAGTGTGATGTGCTTGGAAGAGAACAAGCCTTGAATGAGCCCTGGATTCGTGGATTCAAATTCCAGTTCTAGCACCAAACTTCTTTACATGGAAATAAAATTAAAATATTTAAGGAGCAACAGCCTACTTTCAACTGTTTAGAAAATAGATAATAGGTGATAGATAGATAGATAGATATTGATAGATGGAGAGAATGACATGACAAATGTGGCAAGATGTTGAAAGTTGGGTATATCTGGGTATCTGAGTGGGGGTTATGTCTGAGTTCTCTGTATTATTATTATTTGTATTATATTTGCAACTATCCTGTAAGTTTGAAATTATTTCAAACGAAAAAGTTAAATACTGACCTCAGAGTCATTTTTAAGGCCTATATGAGATAACAGAAGAGGACGCAGTTCATTTCTTGACGGCTAGTAAGCCCTCAAGAAATTATATTTCTTCCCCTCCCCTTTCCTTACCTCTACGTGTTTCATCTTTAGCACCAAATCTTGAGTAATCTTTTGATCCATAAGACAAAGTCTCTACCAGTTGTGGTGCTTAGAGTGAGGGGAGGGTAGGACGAGTGTGGCAAGTCATTAATCACTTGGAATTCTGTTAGAAACAGGGAGGTAGACCCTTGCTTCTCCCCCACTAAGTGAAGCAGGAAGGTTGCTGGATTCTGAAGGACATTTTGCCTTTTCCCTCCTCCAAAGCGCACTCCTTGCCCAGTCTCCTCAGCCTCGGTCCCCATTCGCACAGTTTCCTCTACAGGCTTTGCCCCAGTGTTTTCCCCCAAGGTTGAGGGTAGAGGTAGTCTGCTCTTCATGGAGCCTGAACTTGGGAGAAATGATGGATTAAGTGGTTTGTCTCTAGTGTTCCTAACATCCTGAATTAGTCCTTTCCTTTCCTGAGGGTTAACTTGCCTTGCAGAGCTCTGATCTCGCCTCTCCATCTTCCCCTCTACACATAAACACACATCCACTCGCAAACCTCAGCTTCCAGAAAGTATGTGGACCAGGCCAGTTCCCTCCATGGGCAGCCTCAGTCCTGCCATGGTGTGTTGGGACTTGGTTGCCCAAGAAATGTCCTGCAGAGCTGATGGCAGTAGAGGGTCAACAGATTGTTCCCTGCCTTTACTTATTAACCCGAATAAAGAAAGTCAGTTTGGTACTTGGATTAAAACATTTCTTTGTTTTCTTCCTTTCTCTTCTTCCATATCAGTCACTTGAACAGTAACACCCAGAAAAATATCAGCTAGCATATATTAAGCATATGCTATGTGTTTATAACTGTTCTAAGATTTTTGCATGCATTAGTTCAATTAGAAATAGCAATTATTATCCCCATTTTACAGATGATGTAACTGAGGCATAGAAAGGTTAAGTCACTCATCCAAGGACATACAATTGGTCAAATGGTAAAGCCAAGAATCAAACCCAAGGAATCTAACTCTACATGTGGGCTTTTAACATCATGCCAAGGCAGAATAGGAGGGCATAAGAAAAGACTTTAAGTTAAGTGTTAGGGTCTGAATTTTGGGTCAAGAGTTACTGGGATGTATTCATTATCTTTTGAATGAAAGTTGTTACCTCCACATTTCTATAATTACAGCATGTGGTTTGGGATATACATTGGAAAATATAATCTTTCCCAACATATTTGAAGATGTTATGTTGATTAGAACATTTATATAAAATATAACGATAATTCTACTAATAAAAAGAAAGCAAAATTTCCAAGGACTGTACCTTTTACAAGTTTCTCCACAAAATTCCCTTATTATTCTGGGTCCCACTTATAATGCCCCATCTAGAGGGTAGGAATGGCCCCAAAGTCATAGTCCTTATAAACAGAGAAATTAAGAAGAACCATATAAAATACTTCTTCTTTCAAATGTACATGTTCTTCTAAGTAAACAGTGTCTCCCAATCCCTTCACTGATATTAAAAACCCATAGAAGGGAAAATTAGTTTCAACCTTAAGATTTAGAGAGAGAAGCCAAGCCCTTTGGCTTGTGTAGGGTAGCAACAATGAGTGAGCTTGACTGTGTAGCTGGCCCCACTCTGTCCCAGACTCTGCTGGGCTTGACTTCTATAATCCCCGAAAATGGCAGCCATCACCTTCCAATTATTACTACCTGGAAGCCTGCCAAGAGTATTCTTGGTGATTTTCCTGCACAACCTACAAACACTTCTTACAGCCCAGTCTTTGTTATAACATGCCCAGAGTAAAGGTGGGGACTCCAAAATTATTTCTCCCTCGAGATAAGTATGATTAAGCTCATATCCTTGCCTTATATACTGGAGAAACAGGCTGATTGACTGGTATGAATTTTGAAACATAAAACTTACATTGTCATTAGAGAAAGATCAATTCTAACCATAAATATAGTGAAAATGAATTTGAAAGCCTAGAGCAGTATGCTTGAAAGAAGGATATACTAATATAGTCAATGGTCATTGAGCACTTTGCACAGTGTATTTTGTTTAATCTTCGCAATGGTGCCTATAAACTAAGAGCGACTATTATCTCCATTTTTTTATGGATGGGGAAATTGAGGCTTCAAAATTGAAATAATTTGCCCATAGTCACACATAGGGTCAGTGGTCTAGCTGGAGTTCAAATCCATACTGTCTAACTCTGATCTTTACATTCTTCACTACTGAAAAATGCTCCTAGGACTTCTAAACTTGCTGTTACTCCTCTGAAGCCTGGTTGAGTTCATGGTATCCAACACCCAACTGGTTGACCAAACTTGGGAGTCATCCTTGACTAGACCTGCTCCATTTCCCTTCCATCCACTTGTTTAAACTGTTTATTGAAGCCCTGCAATGTGTCAGGTAGTGTGGATACAATGGTGAACAAGACAGTAAAGATTCAAGCAAGTCAGAGGCTTCTCTGGGGTTTTAAAATTAGGAACAGCTAGAATAAATATCAGTCTCCCTCTGGTAGTGTAATGGTTGCTATAAGGCTGAGAAACTTCTTACAGCTGTATTTACCATTGTGTAGAGAAACCAGAGGAAAGTAAGCTGACATTCAGAGTGAATCAGAAGTGAGAGACAGAGAGAGGGTACTGGCAGCAGTGTCTAAGTTTCTGTTTCCAGCTGTTCCTGAGGCCAATTGCCTCCTGCTGTCACTGCATTTATGTTAGCCTTCCAATCATTTTCACTTTGTGCTAAGTTGGTTAGAATTGGGTTTCTGTCACTTGCAACCAAACCATTCTGAATGATACAAAACAAAACAAAAGACATCCACAATTCATCCTCAGAGATAACCTGTATTAACATTGTGATACAAATTCTCATAGTGGCATCTCTTACAGCACCTGCCCAGTTCACAAAAAGTCCTTCTTTCTGTTCATACTCTCTATCCCCTACTCCCCACCTGTTCACAGGGAAAGACCTGTTGCTGCATCAGTACTACTTGGCTCTACCTACCTGGTCATGGTTTATCAGTCCAAAGGTTCAATCCTGGCCCAAGGTGGGCCAATCAAAAACCCTCTTTTAAAATTCTGCATTCGGACTATAAAGACATGAAGACTAGAAGAAAATCATTTCATCAAAGCTGGAGAGAAAGAAGTTCCCCTGATCCATCTGTTGAGAAAAACCCTGGCATTGTTCTTGTTCCTTCTCTTACCATATCTTGAAAGTAAATCGATCTTTCAGTTTCATGAGATATTCCAGTGTTTTACCAATAAATTTATCCCCTCTTTTCCCCCTTAACTTGGCCTAGTTCAACTTTAGTTTCTTGTAACCAGAAGAACTTTAACTCATAAACCCTTCCAGATGTTTTTTCTGTGTGTCTGTATAAGAAATAGATGTATATATAACAAAAATGGGATCATACTCTAAACTGTTTTTTAATCAATTTTTTTTATTTTTAAAGAAGTTTTAGATTACATAAATTTTAAACTGTTTTTTAACATATCATGAACATCTTTCAAATACAAGAAATATTATTATTGGTAACAGTATAATATTGTGTATATGTGCTGTTTTGGTTTCCCAGCTGCTAAAACAAATACCATACAATTGGTTGGCTTAATAACAGGAATTTATTGGCTCATGGTTTCAGAGGCTAGAAGGCTTGCTTCCTTTCAGGTTAGTATCTTCTGGCTGGCCAGCATATTTGGGATTCCTTGGCTTTTCCATCACATAGCAAAGCACATGGCATCTTCTTCTCCTTTCTTTTCCTGGTTCCATTGACTTCTAGTTTCTGGTTGCTCCCTGTGGCTTCCCTTTCTGTGTACAATTTTCATTGCTAATAAGGTCTTCAACCCTATTGGATGAAGGCCCACCCTCTTTCAGTTTGGGCACCTCAACTAGTAAAATCTTCAAAGGTCCTATTTACAGATGGGTTCACACCCACAGGGCCAGGGGTTGGGACCTGCACATGCCTTTTGAGGGAGAATGATTCTATCCCCAAGATGTTCTATAGTTTATTTAACCTACCTCTTATTTTTGATTATTTAGGGAGTTTAACGTTTCTCTCCATTATTAAAAAATTCTACTTCCATGCTTGGGATAGATAAATTCCTTAAAGTCATATGACTAGACAATATAAATGCATTTTTAAAGACTTTTAATTTATATTGCCAAGTTTTCTTCAGAAAATTTATGCCAATTTACATTCTCATTCTTAGTGAATGAACACAGAACCTTGCTTTACAGAAATGTTTACTTTATTTAACCTTTAACTTTATTAAATCTTCTCCTTTGTGTTTTCTGATTTTTGTATTATGTTTATAAAGGCTTTTCAGATGCCAAGATTATATGAATATTCTCCTATATAGTCTTCTAAGATTTCTTTTTAAAATTTAAATCCTTATTTTATCTGAAAGCATTTTGGTGTAAGGATCAATTCCCCCCACCAAATTGTTGGCCAGTTTATAGTTTTTCCTAAATGGTAACTGCACCGTTTATAGAATATCCCCTCCCGTCTTCCAATGATATGAAATGTACCTTTATCATGAACTTAAACCATATTATACTATTGTCTCCTTCAAAAATTTCCATCTCAGGGGCAGCCTCCAATCTTGCTACTCATGACTCCAGATTCAACTCTTCCATGACCTCCTCCCTAAAGAAAACCCATTCCGCAAAACGTTAATGATGAATGTTGATTTTACTGAATATTTGTTAGGGAAGTCAGAGGAGTAGGTTTCCTACACATACCTAAGTACAAACAAATCAACATATCCCCATTCTCACTTGGGGCTGAGCTGCCTCCTTATGGTCCTGGTCTGCTCTGTGCTTCCCCACATCGGTCTGAGTGAGAATGGAGCTTTCAAATATTTGTCCCATTAAGTAAAGAATCAGTTCTCCATATCCACACCCCATCCAAGCTTCACAGACCCAGTTGCCTAACTATCTGGTGGTCTGGGTCCCCAAGGGGCAGAAGACCGTCTTGTATAGCCCTTATTTGCATCCTTGTGGGAAAAGTGGCTCTAGTTGTATGCTCCCCCATCTTGACCTGGCCTTACGACCTAAAACAGGTCTTCAGCCTCTACAGCAGCCCACTGGAAGCTCCAGGCAACACGCTTGAAGAGACAAGGGAGGACAGCTGCACTTGAAAGCTGAAAGTCATGACTGTTCCAGAACAGACTAGAGACATATGTGGTCCCATCTCATTCCCAAATGAATTGTGAGACCCCTCTCCCTGCACTACAATCATATTAAGTTTTGCTTTTTGCAAAATAATGTCATGTGTTACCTTATTTCCTTCTAACATTTCTGGGATATGAGTGGTGATTACTTCCAATTTATGAAAAAGATAAAATTAGAAGTTACATAGCTAAAACTTTGGAAAAGTGGTACTAGATAGAAATTTAACAGATTAGCCTGGTGCAAGCTTGTTTAATTTTTTTTTCATACAACATTGATTATTCCTTCCCCACCCAATTCACCCTCTCATTTGCTTTCTCTGATAACAAGTCCTAAGTTCAGTATTTTCCAGGTCAAACTCTGGGCTCCATGCCCTCTGGTCTCCACATTCTCCAAGTTTATTTTCAGGTAGGCTTTCTTATAGGACTAAGAGTGGGGCTGGAGTTCAACTTGACAAGAGACAAGACCACACTCCTTGAAAGGAATGGCCATTGTGCACTGAGGTTTGCAACGTAACCTGAACTTTCTGCATTTTAGAAAGGGGTCAATCAACCCTGCCAAGCCTGAAGAGTAGGCGGATGGCCTTGTTCTAAGAATTTTCCTGACCTTCTGGATGAGGGGTAGCTACCGGGCTGCAGTAGCAAGGAGTAAAATTTTGAGGCACAATGGAGATGTGATGGTTTGGTAGGGAGCTTGGCAGAAATGAGAATTGTGTACTTCATTCACATCTTCCTATCAATTAGCATACAACAGTTTATGGTATTTGTTAATGACCTTTAAATCTCCATGTCAGTAATTAAATCCTTTTGCTCAGAGTAAATGCAGTTATTTGGGTGGATTATTATTATTATTAATTATTATTATTTGTGTGTGTTTTGCCCGAGATTTGTCTCTTTAATTGATTTCTGTTTTTCCAACGAAATAGGATTTATCTGCTTTATCCATTTTTGTTTCCTAAATAATTAGTCCCTGCCTTTTATTTATAATTTTAATTTTCTTAATTTCCTTAGGGTGGGGCTTGTTTAAATTCTTGTTAAATGTTAACACATTGTTATTCTTCTTTGTTCAGTAATAAAAATATTACTAAATGGCAGCATCCCTTTAGTTTTTTTAAGTTGTATTTTCTAAATAGTTCGTAACAGTATTTTAATATTTTTGGGAGTGGCGGCAAAAGTTTTTGCTTCTGGTTTCCAATTGGTAGGTATTAGAAACCAAGATGGGATGTTCTGTTGTTTTTTTTCCCAGGAAAGCGTTTAATAAAATGCAGACCATTCATTATTTCAAGGTGGACTTTTGCTGACACTTGTCAGTAAATATCTATGTCTGGGGATGTAAAATGTATAAATCATCCTCGTTCAGTCACCCTATACTTGTCCCTGGAGGCGCCTATGGAGCTGTTATAAGAAACAGTATTTGAATGCAATCAAAGTATTTTATTAATAGCAGAGCCAGTTTATAATAATGCTCAGTTAAAAAAAAAAACAATCAAAAACTCTAGAGAAGCTAGAATGAAGTACAGAGCTCAGGCTCAAGACTAAATAAAGAGGATTGTGGGAACATGGTAGAGTAGGAAGCTCCAGGAATCAGCATCTCTAAAACAAGTACTAAACAGGCAGGAACTGTCTGGATCCACTGTTGTGAAACTCGAGTCTAGTAGAACACTGTGCAGCATCCAGGGAAGAGCGGGAGAAAGAGCCTGGCTTAAATTGCAGTAAAAACCAATGAATTTGGGAAGCTGATGTGGCTCAAGTGGTTGGGATCCTGTTTACCATATGGGAAGCCCCGGGTTTGATTCCTGGGGACCGCTGGTGAAGGCAAGCCGGCCCACGTGGCGCAGTGAGCTGGCGCAGCAAGATGACACAACAAAGGGAGACAAGCAGACACAGAAAAACGCAAAAGCAAATGGACACAGCGAGCACAAGCAGCAAGAGGGGGATAAATTAAATAAATAAATAAATAAACAGAAGAAAAAAAAACTAATGAATTTCACTCTCTGTGAAGTGGTTACCATCGCCCATCCACCAGCTTCACAGCAGGTAGCAGTGAGATCCTCAATCCCAGGTCCTGTTGCAGTTTGCTGGTGCCAGGGTGGGATATAAATAACTAGTTCCCCAAGATCTGGGTGGTTTTGTAATGTATTTTCGTATGTAACTTCACTTCTTACTGGTGCTAAATGCAAATGCATAAAAAGTAATGATAAATCTATGGTTTTAGGCATACAATGTACAAAAATATAATTTGTAACAAGTACAAAAAAAGGTGGGGGTGCAGAGGGGTATAGGTACAGTGTCTGTGTATGCTGCTGAAGTTAAGTTGGTTATCAAATAAAAAATGATTGCTAGATATTTGGGATCTTAAATTTTAACCCCATGGTAACTACAAAGAAGCTATATGAAAAATATATCCAGAAATAAAAAGGGACCCAATATGGTACAATACAAAAGATGAAAAAAAATTAGAAGGTAGACATTAACAGAAGGATTCAGGGTCAAGAAAGGTATAAGACTTACAAAGATTAAGTAGCAAAATGGCAGAAAAAAGTCCTGCATTATCAGTATTTACTATCAATGTAGATGGATTAAGCTCTCCAATCAAAAGGCAGAGATTTGCAGAATGGATTTTTATAAAAAAGCATAACCCAACAATATTCTGTTTACAAGAGATTCAACGGGAAGCGGGTGTGGCTCAGTGGATAGAGCCCCCGTTTACCATATGGGAGGCCCGGGTTCGCGCCCCGAGGCCTCCTTGTGAGGGCACGCCGGCCTGAGCGGTGCGGTGGGCTGATGCAGCAACCTCACGGCAGGAAGCGGCTGTGGCGCAATGGATAGCGCACCCGTTTACCATATGAGAGGCCCCGGGTTCGC
>JAQZBX010054004.1:0-18744 GCA_029593785.1 Cabassous unicinctus | reverse complement strand
AATATTCTAGAGTCTCTTAGGAGTAAAATGATAAAATTATAGCTTTTATTATTGTATACAGTAATTCTTTGTTACAAAATTTGGGTTCTATTCATCTGAGAGCTTTCCAAAATGTTCTTTTAAGGAATTATTTTATTTTAATTTATTTTATTTTATTTTATTTTATTTTTGTATGAGGATAATTATCTAGGTTTACTTTTTAATGGTAAGAATCAGAAAAATCTTTTATTACATTAAAAGGATTCTAACTGAATTATCAGTAATATCTGGAACCTGTGATTTTATTTATCTTGAATGAAAATGGGAAATATTAATGGTAGCATATAATTTCTAGTTAGCCTCTCTCCTTTGTCATTCTCGAGAAAAGTTGTGAAATTAAAATTTGCAAATAATTAATTCACAATATTATAAAAGTGATAATATTCATCCTTTATTATTTAATTTTGTTTCAACAAAATGCTATTAAGAGAAAAAAGATATCAATAAACCATACATTTGATGAGTTACTTGTTGTTTATAAATATCTAGTTTATAATGATGACAATTCTCTAAGTACAAGTTAGATAATTGCCATTGACATCTAAGTTATCATATATTTTCTATCTTAATAGAGATGGAGTACTGACTTCCTTATTATACAAGAATGAGTATAAAGCATATCCTGACAACATTGTTTAACTATTGCAACTATAAAACTTCAGGAAATTTTCAAGAGTAAAAATAGTGACCATATATTCTGAAGATTCTTAAGAAAATATCAACTATACTTTTTATCTAGACAAAATGAAATTAGTAAAAAATGCTTTACTTCTGGAGAGTTTGTTTCCTATTGGGAGTAAACTAATATTGGGGGATGAATAGGTAATAGTGCAACTACCAATATTTGGTAAATAGATGTTTATGTAGTCAAGGAATAGAACTAAAATTGCAACTTATCTCTCACTTCTAATATTAAGATTTACCCTAATCAACATTTCAAACATAGAGAACATCTATGAGTTTTTATTACCCATAAAATTTTGTCAATAAACCCTTGAAAATAAGAGCACTTGAGATTTTGTTAAATAGTTATTCAAAATCAAAACCAAAATCTTAGAAGAAAATAGATAATTTGAGTACATTAACTAAAGAGTGAAAAAAGGAAAAGTCAGAGAAAATTAATAAAATTCTCCCTTGTAGGATGGAAATAAATTATTATTCAAATGAGACACATAAATTGAAAACCTAGTGGAATAATTAAAAATGAAAAGGTAAATATTTAATAGACATCCTACATTTAAAAATCATATTGGAGATGGGCTTATCAAAGATTTAAGTTTCTTCTACATAAACCTGTCAACTCTAGTGCTAATTATACATTCAAATAGAAGGGCCAGAAAAGCCATGTTTAGGGAAAGCACAACTGATTCCATCTCTGTCACACTGGGGAATATAAATTCCAAAATAGGGCCCACTGGCAATGCACCAAACTCTTGAGCTATCTGCCCTGACTATAGTGTCTGGATGTCTCCAGAGCCCTCAGGATCTCTGCTATTTGAGGTAGTATTGACTTTGACAGTAAATGAGATCCTGCTGAGGTGCGCATAAGCGTAACCTCTGGAATGACCTCCCGACTCATTTTGAAGTCTCTTTGCCATATAAAATTATTTCTCTTCATCTTTTCCCCCTTTTGGTCAAGGAGTTTTTCCAGTTGCACTGCTAGTTGGTGTTTGGTAATGATCCCTTGGTGCCAGGGAGGCACATCCCTGGGAGTCATCTCCTATGCTGGGGGGAAGGTAATGCATTTATATACTTAGTTTGGCTTAGAGAAAGCCCACATTTGAGCAACAAGTAGGCTCTCTGGAGGTAACTCTTAGGCACCCTAAAATACTAGGCAAAGTTTCAATTTCTAAAGTGGACTCAAAAGTACAGTCATCAATATCAAGGGTCTGTCAATGGACCATCCTCTTTCACTAGTCATTGCCCCTATACTTGGGGGATTCTTGCTATTCCAATAGAGAATGTGGCAGAGATTCCCAGGATGGGAATTCGATATTCTGTCAGTCATTGTGTGACACTACAACACTTATTCTCTAGTTCATTGGACGCACTAGAACAAATAACAAGGAGATGATGAAGTAAAATGACCATCTCAAGGAACAAAGAGAGTCTACAACTACAAGCAGGAGAGTCCCATCCATCTGCCCTATGGTAACAAAGCCCCCTCTCAATTAGAGGTGGAGTAGGCAACACCATCCTAGGAACCCCTAGGATTTGGAAATGAACTATGGACTAAAGTAGACTTAATGGTATTCTACTATAAACTTGTTGTGATTCTAGCAATGGAAGAATGCATATCAGTGATGTGGAGGCAGTGGCCACTGAAGTTTCTGAGGGCAGGGAGAGGGAAAAATACGTATAATATAGGAGCATTTTTGGGACTTGGGAATTGTCCTGGATGACATTGCAATGACAGATACAGGTCATTATATATCTTGCCATAACCTACAAAATTGTGCAGGAGAGAGTGTAAACTACAATGTAAACTTTAATCCATGCTTAGCAGCAATGCTCCAAAATGTGTTCATCAATTGTAAGGAATGTACCACAAAATGAAGGATGTTGTTATTGTGGGGAAATGTAGGAGGTGTAGGGAGCAGGGCATATGGGAATCTCCTATACTTTTATGTAACATTTATGTAATCTAAGTATGTTTTTAAAAATAAAATTTTAAAAAGAGGCATTTTGGGGACATTGGAAGTGTTCTGCATGACATTGCAATAACAGATACAGGCCATTATACATTTTGTCAAAACCTAACAATGGTTCAGTGCAAAGTATATACCATAATGTAAACTATAGACCATGGTTAGTAGCAATGCTTTAATGTGAGTTCATCATTTGTAGCAAATGTACCACACTAATGAAAGATGTTAATGTGGGAAAATGTGTGTGTGGGGGAGGGGATGGGTGAAGTCTATTGGAATCCCCTATATTTTCAATGTAACATTTATGTAATCTAAAGCCTCTTAAAAAATAACAATAAAAGAAAAGAAAAGGAAAAAAATTAAAAAGAGAAATAAATAAAAGCTATTTTCTAAAATTCAAAAAAAAATAAAAAAATAAAAATCATTTTGGCACTTAAAATAATTTTAACTTTAAATCATGGATGTCTGAATAGCACTTCAACATGTTTATTCACATGAATAACACTCTTTCACTACAGTCCTGTATAAAAGAAAATAGTCTAACAGACATAAAGTATCCAATCAGCAATATGGCTAAAATAAAAATAAAAGGGGAGCGAGGTCATCCGCGAAGAAGAATTTTTATTTTTAGATTTAAAAACAATGAATTTGAATGCCAAAATAATAAAATTAGCATCATAAATGACTATTCAGTATGATTTCTGTATGAGTGGTTGACTAACAAAAGGATTTCACTAAATATCTTACTACTAGTTTTCAAAATCACCCTAAAAATGACATTAAGGCAATTATTTAATGTGGTCTTCACAACCACAAAGAAGTAATACTTAATATTTTAAGAAATCTGAATCCAAGTGTAAGATCAAATTTGAAAATAATTGTTTTATTTAATTTTCTTATAGCTACATTTCTGCCCTTGATTCATTGAGGCTTGGGACAATATTAGCTGTATTTTGAAGATATTTCCAAATGGTGAGTTTAAATGGAACTGATTATGAGAAGATGAATGTATTTAGAACCAGAGAAAATTAATAATTTGAGGAAATTAGATAAAAGAAGACTGAAGCACTATATGGGGGTAAAATAATTAATGGAGTGTATTAGAGAGCATTGTTAAGTTACAGAAAAATGTAACTCTTAATATTTCTACATTTTCCATAGAATTACAAATGTCTTTTTATGACATAAAGATTTTTGAATAAGCATTGTAAATTGGCACCCCCAAAATTGTTTAGATATAAGAATTTTAAAAATAATTTCTTAAAATTCATGGAAAATATATTTCAAGTAATGCTTAATTTCTTTCTATTTAGAATGTGCCAAGCAGAATTCAAACACTTAGAAGGGATTGGCAATAATTTAAATTCCCCCTGAAATCCAAATTGGAAGAATTTAGTATTCTCACAAAGATAACTTTGTCTTAACTGGAATAGTGAATTGGAAGATGTCTAGGTTGATGGCATCTGTAATTTTAGATATCATCTGCCTTGTCAAACAGGTTAAACTGTTTAAACTTGTTTACATTTCTGAATATGTTCTCTTTAAATGTGTATAGCTGCAAAACATCTTGTATTTTCTGATTTTGTAGTAATTTTTGCTTTCAGAACATTCAAAATCAAAATACAGAACCAGTCAAGAGAGAGAGAATTCATTCTGCTGGGACTGACAGATGACCTGCAATGGGAATTGTAATTTTTATTTTTCTCTTTGTCAACTACATGTTGAGCATAATGGGAGACCTATCGATCTCCTCCTCACTATGCTGGACGCATCCCAAACTCCAATGTATTTCTTTCCTATAGTTATTTTTCTCAAGACGATTCTTAAAATCCCTTCAGCTCAGAAAAGAACAAAGGCCCTTTCCACTGATTCTTCCTACATGAATGTTGTCTCCTTTACTTATTGTAGCTGTGTCGTCATTTACATGAAGCCATCACCAAGGGAAAGAGTGACTTCATCCAAAGGAGTAGCTGCTATCTTTATATCCAGTGCTCCTTCATTAAACCCTGTCATTTATACTCTAAGGATCTAGCAAGTGAAAGAAGCCTTCAAAGGTACACTCCAAAAGATTTTTATTTTTTCAGAAAATGAGGTTAATAACTAAATTTTAAAACTTTGATTTAAAAAATTATCTCATTTCTCCAATTTTCTTAAGCTATCCTTCAATCAGTTAACTTTCTCAAAACATTAAAGTATTTTTTCATTACGAGTCACTCTTTTCTACTTCTCTTTATGATTAATAGTTCTTGCTGGGTTATAGTAGGACCACTTCATTAAAGTTTCAATGAAAATTTAAAATTCTTTTACTCCCTGTGATCCAGTATTGCTCTCCCTTCAGGGAGCTGGGTTAGGGTGAAAAGGTATTTTAATTATATGCTAATGTACCTTGTGGAAATTTACATGGCTATATGTAATCACTTAATTATTTTCTTCAACATTCATTTATTGAAGTCTACCCAGGCTCTACAGGGCATGTGATTTTTGCCCTCATTAGGATAACCTACAAGGAAACAGTGTAACTCATCTTAAGATAAAGCTATATATAGAGTTGTGTAAGCATAACAATGAACATTTAGCTTTTTTGGTGAGTGAGGAATGCAGTTCAAAAATATATAATTCCTGTAAAATTTTTGGTATATCAGGAAGAACCAGGAAATAGATATTACAAGAACATGGAAAAACTCTGGTGCATTGAGAAATAAGCTTAATGTCACTCACTAGTATCACTAGCCTTAAAATTAAGAGTGAAGACTTTTGAGCCTTTTAGCCAAGGATTAAATCAAGATTTACTTCTGAACTAACAAAAAGTCAGAGACCCCAGTCATGGAGCTGCAAGGAAATGAATACTGCCAACACCATGGATGAGTGTGGAAGTAGATTCATCCCTAGACAGAACTTCTAGATGAGACCTCAGTTCAACCAATACCTTGAGAAGTGGACCAAAGAAGAGGGAATTCTGGTTATCTGAGTTAGTGGTTTCCTGCTATCTGAAATTCATGGTATATCCTCCATAAACAATAAGAAATAGCTAGAAGATCAAATAAAACTTTATAAAAAATGCTCTCAGCATAAATAGAAGACAGAGAACATCTAATCTTTCATTTATCTATCTGATACACCACCTTAAAAAGCCAACACTGGCAACAGAAATGTAACAACAAAGAGGACAAAAGAAAGATTAGAGAAGGCAATATTCAACATAAAAGCAGAAATTAGTGGCTTAGTGTTTTGAAAAAATAATAGAAACACCACCAGATGAATTTATTAAGAAAAAAGGGAGAAAGCACACGACACCAAATGACATAGACAGATAAGTAATAGCTATTGAAACTTTAGAAATTAAAAAAGAAATATAACAAAAGATAAGGAAAGTCATTTTCATAATACTATGCAAATAAAATTGAAAGCATAAATCATATGGCTGATATCCTTTTTTATCTAAATGACCCCAATAGTTATATGAAGCTTATATAGAACTATTTCTGAAGAAGAAATAATGGGAGTTTTCAGGAAATACTCTTCCACAAGCTGTATGCTCAAATGGTTTCATGGAGAATTTTTGTCAAACATTCATAACAAGATAGCTTTAATGATCTATTTGTGGAATTAAATGATTAAAATTGACAAAAAGACTGCCAAATTATTTTTATATGTTGTTGAATTCTGAATGGATTAGGGCAGAATATAAAAGAAAAAAATCTATAGATTAATATAACATATGGATATTTGTTCAAAAGCTGTAAATTATATTCCAAAAGAATATAATTAAGACCCCATTAAAAAATATACACTCTGACCAAGTAGGTCTTATTACAGATGTGCAAGTTGGGATCTGTATTAGTCAGCCAAAGGGGTGCTGATGCAAAGTACCAGAAATCTGTTGGCTTTTTTAAAGGTTATTTATTTGGGGTAGAAGCTTACACTTACCAGGCCACAAAGTGTAAGTTACTTTCCTCACCAAAGCCTATCACCACATTTTGGAGCAAAATATACAAGGGTTCACCCTCCCTCTTCCTCAGAAAGCTCTGTGATCCTAGCTTCTTCTAATATCAGCAGTAGGTTGGGATAAGTCTTGTCTCTCTCCTGGGCTCATTTCTTTCCAGGCTCAGCTGCTCAGGGCTCTGACCACTGCATCTGCAAGCTATAAGGCAAAGGGCTCATCTCTCTCCCCGGAGCTTCTGCCGTGTCTAAGGAGCTATCTCTATTTCTCTGTGTTCTTCTCCTGTGTGTTTACTTCCCTGGTTCCAGCATCAAAAACTCCAACATCAAAACTCAAAAAAACTCCACTCTCTGCTCTGCAATGTGGTTTTCTCTGTGAGTCCCTGCCCACGAAGTGGAGGGGGACTCCATGTCCCACTGATGTGGTCCAATCAAATCCCTAATCACAACTCAATCAAGTAAAAGTGAAACCTCTGAATGCAATATAATCTAATATGCCCAGAGGGACAGACCAGTTTACAAACATAATCCAATATCTAATTTTGGAATTCATAAACAATATCAAACTGTCACAGGGTCACTATTAGTATAGTAATTAATATCATATATTAATAATCATTAGGAGAAAAATAATATGATTATTTCCACAGATGAACAAAAGTTTCTAACAGAATTTAAAAGTAATTTCAGATAAAATCATGAAGAAATTGGGAATTGATTTTCATAACACGTAAACATTCAAGTTGATGTGAAAGCTCTGATCTTGCTTAAATTAGAAATAATTGAGGTTAAAAATAAGGATAGGATATTCCCAACTTCCACTACTATCTGGTATTGTAATACCTAGAAGTATTATTCAAAGGAACTAGACAGGGGTATTCAATCAGAGGCATAATTATTGGAAAAGTAGTAAGAGTTCTCTGTTTATAGAAGATGATTTGCATACCTGCAAAACCTTAGATAACTATGATGAAATTAAATCAAACCATAAAATAATTTACTAGAGTAATAGGGTATATGTTACTGTATTCATATTAATAGGATTTACATAAGCAAACAATAATCAAAGAAGATATTTCTCAACCTGAGCATTACAGTTATTTGGGTCTGGATAATTTCTTGCTGTGGGGGCTATCTAGTGTATTGTAGACTATTTAGAAGCATCTCTGACCTCTACCCACTAGATGACAGCAGGACCCCCAAGCTGGTAAACAAAAATACTTTGTCAAACAGCCCCAGAGGGGCCAAATCCTTCTTGGTTGAGGACAACTGAGTTAGAGAAAATTTGCCTAAATTAATTTATATACTTAATACAATCTCCCCTAAGTAAACTGATGAGATATTGCATAATTGTATATGTTAAACAATTCAAAAGTATTTAGTATTAAATTATTAGAATGAATAAGTGGACCTTGGGAGGTTTCTGTGGATTAAAGTCAATATACAAATCTCATGCTGTATTTATTAATGTTCATTTACAAAAAAATGAATAATGACTTTTAATACAATTTTCAGTAGCATAAATTAGAACTGTTAAGGAATTTTTCTAATAAAACACGTGCAAGACATCTAGAGACAAAACCTTGCAATATTATTGAAAAGAGTTAAAGAAGACATATCAATGATGAAATATACCATGTTCACTGATTGGAATCTCCATAATACAAAGATGTGAAGTCTTCTGGAAATTGATCTATAAATGCAATGAAATCCAAATTAAAACTCTTACTTCTTCTTTGTGTTTTTGAAGTAATTGTTGATGGTCTAATTATTTAATTCAAGTGAAAATGTAAAACACACAGACACAAAACAAAACAGTAAAAAAGAAAAAAATAGCCAAGGCAATTTAACCAAATGAAAACAAAGCAAAAAACCAAAATGCAGGACTCAGGACTAGTACAAATTATAAAATGTAATATGGCTGTAGTATTTTAAATAATGTTGTATGGGTTTAAAATGATAAACTTTAAACGATGGAAATAATTATTAAGTCCATTAACAGATACAACTAAATGGTCAACTCATTTATAATAAATGTAACCTTGCAATGTGGAAGAGAATTATGATATTTTCAGCAGTAGCTACTATGCTTTATGCATATGTGTAAGAATAAAATGTTTTGCTAATCTTAACCTCATACTATGCAAAAAATAATTTTTAGATAGATTACATTCACAAATGCAAAAGTTAAGGCAAAGAAGAAATTTGAAAAAACTTCAAATAAAGTATTTGTGATATTCCAGGAAGTCATTATTTCTTAAACAGCAAAAATATTCAGCACTAGACAATTATTTAAGAAACTTTTTATATTAGAATACATTTAAATTAAGAAATTCTGCTAAGTAAAAGGCATCAGAGAGTGAAGGACAACAAAAGAGTGAGGGAAAACATTTGCAAAAATATATATCTGACAAATATCTGGAATCAATGTTCAGAATACATAGAGTACAGTTAATAAGAGAAAGGCAGAAAGCCCATTTGAAATTTGGGCAAAAGATTTAACTGGAATTTTCTTTGAGGATATGAATATGACCAAAAAAGAATCAGATGCTTTACAACTTCCTAAATCATCAGAGAACTGTAAATTAAAACATGTGACACAACTATACAAACACCAGAATTGATAAAAATAAAACCAAAATCAATCTAATACTATGTGTTTATAAGTATGGGTAAGTAGGTATAAGAGTGCTAATTCAACCAATGTTCCTATTTAACAAGGTGCAAGGTTAGATATTATTCTTGTTTTCAGCTACAACAGATATGAGGCACAATCGAGTATAATCTATTGGGAGCAATCACGGAAAATCTGTAGTTTGCTGACAACGAATTAGCAGAGAATTTAAAGCCAAAGCCTATCATTTCTTTCTTTGAGATCTTCGGTGTTGTTAGAACTGGTCATCCCACTTTACAAGTTCTACTATTTCACATTTTCATGATACTTTTTGTAACTCTGAGACTCTGAGGTTCTAAGGGATGGGAGAGAATAATCATTCTTTACTACACATTTCTTTCCAAGTGAACACAAGTGAGAATGTAAAGTTTGAAAACTCCAAGTCCTGAGCTTCAATATCCATCCTCTAATGATCATCTCACTCTTGTGAGACCCAGGAAGATCAGATAATGAATTGCAACCTCCATTCCTTGAGGGATCCTTCATGAAACCACCTCTGATGCCAAAAGTTATGGTGGTTATGGTGTGATTTGAGCAGGGTACAGTAAAGACAAATATCACATTGGCTTTAATGAGATTTAAGTTTATCTTTATCCCATTTTACAATCCATGCTGTTATGACAGAGCTCTTTCTTAAGTTCTAGGGGGTTAAGGTGCTGGTATGGCTGCTATGGATTCAGAAAACTGGGTGTGTTCCTTTTTGTTCAGTACCTACCTCTAGGATGTTTTGTTCATTCTAATAACAATATACCTGCCATCACATTTGTATTAGAGGAGTCTGAGAATGTAAAAAAGGGAAGGATAAAATCCTATTAAAGGCAATGCCAAGAAATTGCACACATAATTTTCATTTACATCTTTGTCAGAACTTAGTAACATGGACACAACAAGTTGCAAGGATGAATAGGAAAAGGGAATTGGAATCTTCTTTCTGGGTAGCCATATACAAATAGGAAACTTCAGTGTTATCATAAAGAATTGCAAAATGTTTACTGGTTGTTAGTTACTTGTTTCCAATCTGCCATGCAATAAACAGAATATTTGCATAAATGAAAATTTGCAGTAAAGGGTGAAGATTAACTAATATACAGAATGTTTAAATGTGTCTGGAGAATTGAAAGAATTGAAAATGACACTTTTAGCTTGTTGTCAATTGGTCTACAGCAGATTGTGTTTTCTATCTTGTAGTCTCACTTTTAGTCTCATCTAAATTAATCTTTAATCATTCTGCTTCTAAATCCTTATCTAAATACCTGGGATTTCAAAACCTGGATTTGTGTTAGGAAAACAAGTATTATGGCAATATATGCAGATTGGGCACTCAGCAGTGGTGGTAGTGAAGTCAGCCTTGGTGAGGGGAAGTCCATGTTGCTGAGCCCATTCATAACCTCCATCCCTTACCTCCATGGTCACTTTGTTCATGAGCCCTTTGGGCAATGACAGGAGTGGCTGGGGAAAGAGGCTGAGTGTTAGCCCCAGATTTAATAATATTAAATTTTATTATTTAATAATCCAATTGATTATTAAAATCTTCCTCTGCTGAAGTCACCCTGTGGTGAGCATTCATGTGGAACACAAATAATTTCATGTTCCTTGCCCACTCAGAAAAGTCTATCCATATACCTCTTACCCAGACCTCTTTGTCACCAATTTTCCAAACATGCTTCTTTCAAGTCCCTGATCATCCAGCCAAACCATTGGCAACAGCCCATGCATCAGTGTACAAATATAACTCTAGCCATTTCTTCTTCCAAGAAGAATAAACCATTAGGTGCACTTCTAGAAGTTCTGCCCAATGGGAAGATTTGCCCTCACAACTGTCCTGCATAGATGTCCCAGAAAGGGGCAACAGTGCCGCAGCTGTCCACTTTTGGGTACTACCTGCGTATCGTGCAGAACCGTTTGTAAACCAGGCTCAGGTTTTTTTTTTTTTCTCAGTCAACTGCTTCTAAGGAACTCCCAAGAGGTCAAAGCTGTGGGCTGGCCAAAGCTGTGGGCTGGGAAGAAGAAGGTAAATTCAGTAGTGATGACCATGGGCATTTACGCTACTTCCTCATGTAGCTTTCTTGTGCTTTCAAGACCTGCTAAAGCCCTGTCTCATATATTCCACTTCCACCTTATCATGGAATGCTGCTGTGCAGACCCAACTTTATGATTTGGTGGGTCAGACAATACCCAGCTCATGATAGGCAACGTAGGTATCATAGTGCCCCATGGTTGAACACTCAGTCTCTACTAAGGCCCAGTAGTAGGCCAAAAGCTTTTTCTCAAAAAAGAGAGTAGTTATCTGTAAAGGATGGCAGGGCTTTGCACCAAAATCCTAAGGGCCTGTGTTTTGATTCTCTTATAGGGGCCTGCCAAATGCTCTAGACAGCATCTCTATTTGCCACTGACACTTCCAGCACCATGGGACCTGCTGGATCATATGGCCCAACTGGTAATGCAGCTTGCACAGCAGCCTGGACCTGTCACAGAATCTACCCTTGTTCTAGTTCCCAATCAAAACTAGAATCTTTTATGGTCATTAGCAGCACATCCAAATGAGGAATGTCTTTTTCCAAAATCCAAAGAGACCAACTAATTGTTGTACCTCTTTTTTGGCCATAGGGGGGTCAGATGAAACAGCTTATCCTTTACTTTAGAAGGGATTTCTCGACATGCCCCACACCACTTGACACCTAGTAATTTCACTGAGGTGGAAAACCCCCTTATTTTTGTTGGGTTTATCTCCCATCCTCTCTCATACAAATGCCTTACCAATAAGTCTGGACTCTTTGCTTCTTTTTGTCCACTACGTCCTATCAAAATGATATTATCAATATAATGGACCAATGTGATGACTTGTGGGAGGGAGAGATGATCAAGTACCCTGCAGACAATATTACGACATAGGGCTGGAGACTTGATATGCCTTCTGAGGAAGGCAATGAAGGTATACTGCTAGCCTTGCCAGATGAAAGCAAACTGATACCACATCTGGAACAGCAGCTATGATTGGAGTCACCACCTGGTTAAGTTTATTATAATCTACTGTCATCCTCCAAGATCCATCTGTTTTCTTCACAGGCCATTTAGGAGGGCTGAATGCGGATGTGATGGGAATCACCACCACTACATCCTTCAAATCCTTGATGATGGCACTAATCTCTGCAATTCCTCCAGGAATCCAGTATTGCTTTTGATTTACTCTTTTGCTAAGTAGGGGTAGCTCTAGTGGCATCTATTTGCCTTTTCCTACCACAATAGACCTCAGTCCACAAGTCAAGGATCTACTATGGGGATTTTGCCAATTACTAAGTATGTCTATTCTAATTTTGCATTCTGGAACTGGGGAAATATCCTACAGAATGGGTCCAGGGATACACAGTACTCACTCCCTGATGGACCTGAGGTAAATCTTCATCAATCACCTGACCTCTATAAGCCCCTACTCTGACTGGTTTACCACAGTGATGTTTTGGGTCTCCTGGAATTAATGTCACTTCTGAGCCAGTGTGAAATAATCTCCAAAATGCCTCATCCTCTTCTTTTCCCAAATACACACTTACTCTGGTAAAAGATCATAGATAACCTTAGGTAAAGCTGGGAGGAAGATTAACAGTATAAATTTTTTATAGTGTCATAGGGTGCTTCCCCAAGAGGAACTGTCTTTCTCCTCATTCAAGGGGCTCTGGGTCTGTAAACTGTCTCAAGTCTGGGAATTGATTAAGGGGCTGTGATTTTCTGTGTCTATAATTTAGGGTTTCATTCACTTAACCTAGAACTCTTCTGCTTATACAGATGAAGTAGGAATTTAGTAGACTGCTCAAGTATTTCACTTATAGGTACCCTCATGATCTTTTAGCCAACAGCATAGCTCTATGCAACACAGCCTTTATTGATTGCAGCTTTGAGCCTCCCTTTCATTGTGGTACCCATGCCCACCTTGACTTTGGTAATTAACTGCTGATACTTGATTTTTACCAGCCCAAGATCCAATCATTGCCATAATGTTTAAGGATTCTAGCTCCATTACAGCAGTTACTACAGTAATATCTAGATTACAGAGAAGAGTAAACCCAGATCTCTTCAGAGAAAATAGAATTAGTCTTACAAATTTATTTTCACACGCCTGGTTAAAGGTGTGTCTACCAGACACTCCTGGGGTAGGTGGGCAGGATTTAAATGGTACATCCATTCTATCATTAAAACCCTTTAAACCTTCTATTTTCCTCTTCTACTGTATACCAAAATAAATTGTGCCTCTCAATCTCAGACATTCTAGTTCCATCTTTTAGTCTATGTTTGTGTCAGCCACACAAACTTTATAACCAGCTTGAGCTACAGCATTGAATCCAGGATTACTGCTTAGTGAGCCCATATCAATAAATTCAGCCTGACCCAAATTTATATTGCTTCCTCCATTATCCCATACCCTTAGTATCCATTCCCACATGTATTCCCTTGAATTATGTGTATATAAGTTGGAAAACATGCAGCTTTTTAAAAAAATATAGTGTACCTCCTCATGGGTCACACTTTGTACTTTGCCTTTGGGGGCTTGTGATTTTAGTCCAGTAATAGGTCCTAAAGTGAAGAGGTGGTATTGTGGGGGTGGGTAAGGAGAAGGATTAGAAATGCCTTGCAAGCTACTGACCTCAGGGCATTCCTTTGCATTTTCATCTAGTGAGACAGGATTAATCTCTTCAGGCAGGGTCAGAAAGCAGGTTACTCAGTGCAGGGTGGAGGTTAGGGAAAGCTGGCTGGAGTTTGGCTGGGACCTGCTTAAGGGTGGGGAAGAGGTCCAGACTCCCTGGGGCAGGCTAGAGTCTCAGCAGTGCAGGCTTTAGATTGGCTGGTACCCACCTCAAGGCTGGAAGGAGGTCCAGACTCCCTGGGGCAGGCTGGAGGCTGGGTGATACAAGGTGGACATTTTGTGGTCTCCACAGGTTAGGCCATAACAGATTTATCTGGCAAAGTCTCAGCAGAACTTAGGGTTCCAATGCCCCCACTGATACCATCATCAACGATATGTCTCCATCCCAATCCTCAGGGTTCTACTCCTTTCCAATTAATGCCTTCACTTTAACAGCAGACACCCTGCAGGGTTGAGACTTGAGTTTCCTTTGTAAGTCTGCTACTTGTATTATGAGACATGAGTGGTTTTCAAAGATCTCAACTCTGTGGCTGCACGAAACAAGATGTTTTTTCAGAGCACACAGAGAAACTTTCACATCATTCATGTGGGACTAAATTGCAAATTTGAAGCCTTTAGCTCATTCATTTCTTTTGTAACTGAATCCAGAGTATCTAGGAGGAGCCAGCCAACATCATTGTACCTTTTATTCCCACAAATCTCTGTTAAGATGTTGAAAACACTCTCATCTAGATCCTTGCCTCTTTTAAGGATGGAAGTAGAGGAATCCAGTGGTGTTATTTCATGTATCTCCATTGCCAACCCATTCCACGGACTGTTAGTGGACACTTGATTATTGGAACGGAAGTCATTATTACCCTTGAGTCCAATTGGATTAGAAAGCCAATTGCAAAACTCTCAGAATCACTTCAGAAATCCCATGTTTAAGATTAAGTTTCTCAAGAGCCATTCCTGGTACCAAGCTGTGTTAATCAGGGTTCTCTGGGGTAACAGAATCAACTGGGGAATTCCATAAGTAGAATGAGATTTTCTAAAATTCTCTCACATGATCATAGGGATGGGCAAGGCCAAATTTCGCAGGCAGGCTGCAAACCAGAGGCTCTGATGAAGGTCCTTGATGAGTTCCAGGTGATGTTGGCTGTTCAAAGTTGAGCTGGAAAATTCTTTCTGAATGCTGAAATCACATTTTAAGGCATTCAACTGTTTGGATAAAATGTCACTCATTGCTGATGGCAATCACCTTGATTGATTGTAGGTTTAATCAGCCATCTATGCAATGAACTCACTGTTGACTAAAGTCCATAATAATCCTTGTATTACAATTAGCCAAGTGTTTGCTGGACCAAACAACTGGGCACAACTACCTGGCTGAATTGACACATTAGCCTAAACATCACGTAATGACTTATAAAGGAAAATTCTTTTAATTTTTTATGCTTATCTAATGTTAAGAATGTCAAACAAAATGATTTATAATGAATTATAATTGTTCTAATGATATCATTATAAGATTTTTATTGTGTTCTTTCACAGTGTTATTTTGGGGTGATCAGTGGTGAAATAAAATAGTAAAGATCCCTTAAGTGTTTTCTTTTTTTTTAAACTAGGAGAAAATTAATTTTATTATGGAAGTGTTGAGAAGGGGATGAATTATTTTAAGAAAATGAACAGATCACCTTTATTAAATAACTACTTTATAAACTTCAGATCTTGGACCCACTCTCACAGAAATCTTGATGAGGTAGGTTATTATAGGTAAAAGGAATACTTGGGTCTCATATGAAGACCTCACAGATGACATGGGTGACATACAACATGGCTCAAAGACAACATGACCTGCAGACTACATGGCTGGCAGGCCACATGGCCCTGAGACCCCACCCAGAAACCTCCTGAGGGATCCTGTGAGACCCTGGAATGAGAATATCATTTGGAATGTGAATCCCATTCAGGAAATTCTCAGTACGCCTCACCATTGGTCCCCTGAGAAATGAAGGTGGGAAGACCAATCAGAACAGCAAATACAGTTTTAAAATCCCTGACCTGGGGTCCAGGTGCACAGCTCAGCCTGCTGCACGCCCATGGTCCATGCCTCAGACAATGTATTTTTCTCATTTTCTTCTTTCTTAATAAAGACTTTACTCCCTTGCCTATCCTATGGCATGTTATTAAATTCTTTTATGCAACTTAAGCCAAGAACCTAGAAAACCAGAAAACAGAGCCATCTGGTAACATTATTTGCAAGCCAGGCAGGAGACAATGAAGCAAGTGGTAATGCCCAATCCCTGCTGAGGACTGGTGAGTTTTAATTAAAACCTGTCTGTGATTAGTGAGGGTCTGGTCCTGAGATTATCATCCTGGGCTGGGAAGTTTGTTCCTTATGAAGCCCCTGGGATGTCCTGAAGTTCCTCTTAATCCATTACCTCCAGGGCCCTGAGGCTGTTTGCCTGAAAGCTGCAGAGCAGTCTCTGCTTTTTAATTGCCTTTTAATGTCAGGTTTAACTGTGGAACTCAGACCCTGGGAGAGGCCATGAGATGAGCTCACTCATGGCTATGTGCTAAGACCTCTGCAAAGTAGGCAAAAGAAAGGTCCCTACCCAGTCCCTTTCCTAGCATTAAAGCCTGATTTGGGAATGAAGCTCTTGGAACCAAACCCAAAAGTCACCCAAGACTTCTAAGGGTTGCCCAGAGACATAAGGGTCCTGATCCTCGGCAGGTGTGGACTGTGAGCAGGGCTCCCAGCCTCCAGGATGCTGGGTCAGTGAGCAATCCATTAGACCTGGGACGCCACCCAGAATGATGAACACATTTATCCTCCCAGAGGATAATGGGCAGCTTCTAACTGGGTCAATCTGCCTGCTGATAGTCTAAAAAGAAAAAGGCTAATCTTTTCTTACCACACCACTTGGCTGCAATATGGCTGAGAGTGAGCTATGTATGGAACCCTGAATTCAAGCTAAACCTGTTTAAGAAAGAAGGAGAGGACAGACAGATCTGAGGGCCAGAGACCATGTGGTCATGTCTCCTTAAAGGGGATGAGGAAATGCACTACCAAACCAGTCAATTTTAAATAAGCTCAAGGAAATTACTTAGAGGCAGACCCTAGAAACCCATCCTTATCTCAAAGAAAGCTAGTAGAAGCAATAAAAATACCCTCTTGGTATATCCTAACTCTAGAGAAGGACAGATCCTCCTAGGAACACCAGTCTGCCTCAGATATCCATAGAAAGCTGCAGAAACTTTCCCTGGGCTCCCAGACTTCCATTCAGTTCCATTTAGAAACAGTCTTCTCAGTTTTTAACAATCAGGACCACGCTGCCAAGACGGAGAAGTTAAGGGGGTCATGTGCCAGGTCTGGGACAGGCTTACCTTTTAACTGCCACTATTAAACACAGACACTGGTCAGCTCAGAGTTACCCAAAACCAAGCCCCATATCAGTAGGAACCTGGCCCCAAGCTGCTTCATCACGTGGACTGCTGGGGCCTTGCCCCAGAGTGGGGCAGAAGGGGCCTGAAGCCATGTATGAACCACCAACCAGAAGGCCTTGGGTGACCCTTGATGTGGCAAGTAAGATTGTTAATTTCTTAATTAACATGGCAGTCAATTACTTGGTTCTAGGCTGCCCTCCAGACCTCTCCTAACCTTGGTTGTACCTAATTAGGGTAGTGAATGGGGAATCATGATCTAAGCCACTTGCTAAACCTTCCCCCTGTAGAATAAGGAACCTCCTTATATGCCATCAATTAAGGTTAAAAGGGTTTCTGGCTATTTCTATCTCGGTGCTTATTCCCTTACAACACTCTAATCCTTCTAGTGAAAGAGCCTCATCCTTGCAGGTAGGTAACTGATGGGATGCAGCCCCCAGAGCAGCTCCAATTTGTGTCTTGTCAGGGACAGGGCTTCTCTGGGCCCCTTCATGCCATACTTAGCTGCTGCCCAAGGATTTTCCTGCAGTAAAGAAGCTGGTGGGTCCCACACAAGGTTTCTGTCATGGACAGACACAGGGAGCTTTGCTTCTAGGTAATTCTAAAGGAAGGTCTTCCCCTAAACTCAGCCAAGTGTGTAATATTCTTTCTTCTGTTCTAATCTGTGCTTAACTTTGTGTTTAACTTTTAAATCTGTGCTTTAATTTTATCAGCCAGCTTGTGCTTAGGAACTCATAAATCAGATTTGTGGTTTAGCTGTTACCAATTGTATAATGGTGAAAGTTAAACCAAAATTGAGACTTTAAATGTCAATTCTATCTGCAATTGAATTTGATGTATAAAAGAAATGACAAGTGGAATTGTTTCAACTGCTGAAAAAGTAGGAAAACTTAGCAACATTGTTACTATTAAAATTGTTTTAGTTCCTTAGTTAATAAACAAAAATGCCTACAGTGAAAACTTATTAGAAACTGTAACTGAGTTAATTTTAAGATCACTATATAGAGGCTTCTTAAAATTTTTATCGAAGTATATCATTCCTACATGAATACACATAAACAATATATAGTTAAAGTTGTGAGCTTACAAAATAAACATGCATACCATCATACAAGGGTCCCATACCATATCCCTCCACCAATACCTTGCATTGTTGTGATACATTTGTTACAAACTATGCAAAAGCATGGCCAAAATGTGACTACTATCTATAGTCCATACCTTATATTTGGTGTATTTTTCCCCAACCCACCCTATTGTTTTTAAAATAAATCAATTTTATTGATACATATTAATAAATCATACAATTTATCCAAAGTGTACAATAAATGGTAGTTGGTATAATCATATAATTGTGTGTTCATCTCTTCAGTCATTATTAA